>APFE031566507.1:159192-197044 GCA_000404065.3 Pinus taeda | reverse complement strand
TCCCCATATTGTTATTACTGTGCCCCATAGAATCCCTCTATTGTTATTTTTGTGGCTTTATATTATTATTTTAGGTCGACTGGGTTATATTGTGACTCCTTAGACTCCTATATATAGAAAGGAGGTTTTATCATTTGAATCATCCAAGAATTGTTCATTTATGTAATGTAAAGGAGGTTTCCCCCTCGAAGAGGCTAAATTCTAAGGCATTGATCTATCTTTTCTATCTTTTCTTGAGTTGGTTTCATAATAGAAATACTCATGCAAAGATCATTTTATTAATGGGTTTCCCTCTCATTCTATAGAGTCATTCACATAGAAAACCTTAATCCATTCTTGGTGAATTGTTCACCGTTAACCATTTTACAAACTTGTTCTATAGGATTTAATCACACAAAGAGCCTTCCAAACTATCTATTGTATGCGCAAATTTCTCTTCTTGGTTCACTTCATCTAAATTGTCATAAATCGCTACTAAGGATTTCTTCTCCAAATATCATATTAATAAATAAATAAATCAATAGTTTGAGGCCTCACACATATACTGAAGCTCTATTAATATCAACTTCACATAGACACTAATATTCCACTAATTCTCAATTTTACATCGACTATAATTCTTCCATTCATATAGAGACAATTCATGAACACAATAGATATATGAAACTTTATTTCATTAAATCAGATATTTATATACACATACACTTAGAAAAACCTCATTTCTCTCCATTCAATGAGAAACCCCCCATCAATATTATGGAATGGGTCTAGCTACCAACCTAGAACAAACAAGGAATAATGGTGATTTGGAAATCTTTCATACATAATCTTCCCATTATTGGGAGCAGAATCACTTGGCGAATTGGAAATGGTTTGACTGTCTGCATCAGGGCTGATTCATGGATTGGATGCCTCAACATGTACAATCTACCTCCAAAACTGATTGTATTCCTAAACCACAGAGATGTGGCCGCCATTGCCCATATAGGGGACTGGTTGAATACTTCCATTTATCCACAAGCTTGGATGTCTGCTGATGAACTTAGTATACCCGATCAGTGGAGTATGGAGTGGAGGCACTACACAAATGCATTAATTGAATCTCATGTGAGGCTCAGGGATGATGAAGATGAAATGATCTAACCTTTGGTTTTGCGGGGGGCATACACTGAAAAATATGGATACCCCATCATCCATGCATCTCATAAACCAAACACACTGGAAAGCTGGTGGAGTATGTTATGGAAACTCAAAGTCCTGCCACGCACTCATCTCCTCATATGGAATATCATCATGGATAAGACTCCTATTCACACTAATCTCATGAAAAAATCTTTCCAGGGTCCATTCTAGTGTGTTCTATGTCGACGATAGGAGGAATCAAACAATCACTTATTCCTATCCGACACCATCACACAACAGCTTTGGGAACAGGTGTTGCCCATTCTATATAACAATCAGCGATGGGATGGGGATAGTATAAATGATGCTTGCAACAGTGGACTGCTGCCCCCACCATGAAATCCCGAAATATCACATTAATTCTATGTTGGAACATTTCGCTCTGCAGGAAGAATATAACCTTTAACAATAAACACATTAGATGGCCTCTTATTGTCCCGAAAATTTGAAATAGTTACAATGAAATTTTGGATGATGAACAACCTGCCACGATTCGAGCAATCATCCTTGAGGTTATAGATCATGCTCATCCCTGGGTCTACTTTGATGGCTCTGCATAAGACGAGGGGTGTGGGGGGGGATACTATTACACCTATCCGAGACACATGTCCTTTACATATGTACGGGATTGGGTGCTGACACAAACAACTTCGCTCAGCTCCTTTCGCTTCGCCATCTATTATACTTTGTATTAAACCAAAACTGTTGACAATTACAAGTCTTTGGGGACTCTAAGATTGTCATAAATTGGTTTAATTGCAATACTACATTCCATGTACACACACTCAGGAACATTTTGGATGATGCATTGTTTTTGAAATCACATTTTGATCAGATTTCATGTACTCATATTTACAGGGAGTGCAACAAATTTGCGGATTAGTTTTCTAAAGAGGAAGCACACCATCCAAGAGGAGAATGGATGATACATGAGGAAATACAGGGACAGGCCTATCAATACTACCACATGCCATATATATAACAGGATCAGTAAAGGGATGATAGGCCCTAATTTATCATAGTTTTTTGAGACAACTGAACAGTGACTCATAGATTTGTTTTTGTTTATTTTTTTAATTTTGTAACATATATGTATATGCATATTGATACATGATGGTACACCCTTCCTGGGTTTTTTATACAGACTTACTACTTTTATATGACTTTGGGCACTCATACTGTATATGCCAATGGAATCTACAACATGTAATTTTCCACGATAATAGAAAATTACGATTTTTCCCCAGGAAAAAAATGAGAAAACCCTTCTCGAACATCCTTTTCTAAAGAGAATACCTACTCTGATACCACTTAATGCAAGAAAATCCACTCTTCATGCATCTTCAACTTCTCTACTTCTAGGATGTCAATGCATTACTGACATCAAGGTTCCCATACACCTTTAACCACTTCTTGATATAGTTCTCTAAACCTATAATAAAAAAGCACAAAAAATATATATGCATGTATAAAATTCTTCCCTTAATTTCCGCAAATACCATAATAGGAATTACTTCCTTCATATGATATATTTCCAAGATCTACCTTTCATTCTGAATTCATAGATTCAAATTGGAATTACACAATCACGCAGAGACAATCATATAATGAAAAATTCATTTAATTAACATAATTTGTATGTACATCTACTCAAAACCTCTCCTTCCTCTCTATGGTCTTATTTGACATTCATTTGTACATCCTCTATTTTCCTCACACTTACTCTCTTTTTTATTTCCCGTATGCTTACAATAGGTAGAATTTAGAAAAATCACAATTTTTTCTAGATTCTAAAATCAATTTATAAATCACCCATAAATCATATTTTATAAATCCAAAAATCACTCAATTTATCCCTAGAATTAGTCCATAAATCACCCAAATGTCTCATGCTTTCTATTATAATTAAAGAAACTAAATTATTAACAATAAGGAATTGTAATTCATTCTCCATGTCGAAACCCCCTTTGGAGATTTTTCTCCAAAAATCTTTGATATTTTTGGGAGTGAGAATGCTCCTCCATCAAGATGACACTTCTTAATTTCATCAATACAATATTTATATATTGATAGACACAAATATCCCATTTAAATTAGTTTTTGGTTGTCACCAACCTAGAAAAACGAATACCACATGCTACCCTCAATAATCATTCAAATTGTTCTCAACTTCCTCGTGACTTGATGATAAAAAAAATAGATAAACCCATTAGTGATATAAGATATCAGTAATGATGAGGAAATTCTTCAGTTGATGGAAAATACATTGATTTCCATCTTGCAATTGGTGTGGAGAAACCTTTTGAGTGTGGAGATATACCAAAATGTATCGAGAAAAAGGTCACTATAGGTAATATGGAATAAATGTTCATTTGATAATGACTCATTTTCAACTTGATCCTCATTTTTTGGTAGTAAATATGATATAAGGTCAACAAATGCTCAAGACTTAAATCTGAAAGATGTTAATTCTAAATCAAATTCTTGTAAAATCACAATTGATTTGGAATATTTAACCTTGATTGTTGTTGGCTAATGATATACCACATTATCTTAAAATATATGATAACCATTATTTTTCAAAGAAGTATGTAATATTAATGTATTTGGAGAACATGGAACACTTATAGGTCCAACTTTTCCATGTGGAAATAATTCAAGTCAAGTACAACACACCCTTTTCTTAGTTAATAAATCACATGCTCCTAATAAAATACTTAGAAATTTGAGTATTTTTACAAAAAAGACACCAAATTCTTTATAGTTATCATCTTAAGACTTAGTAAAATTCACTGAAATTTATACACTTTAAGATAAGCGTCATTGCTTAAATTTTTTTTTTTCTAATCAAAGGTAATATGCCATACTATTGTTATGGTAGATGTTCTTATACCATTTTTTCTAATTATAAGAAGACAATGGTATCATTTTCCAAACAAGGCCATATTTCATGGGTCTGATGGGGATGAATTTGAATCACAAAATCCTAAATTTTGGTCTAGAAGTTGATGTGTCCTTAGCTATTTTTGTATGGGTTTAGTTCCATCATTTTGCATTTCAATAATAAAGTAATGACTCCTTCAAATCCATTGGAAACAAATTAGGAAAATATATAGACAGATTAGAACCTAAAGAAGCAATGTTGCATGTGCGAGAACATGTGTGGAAGTAGATATTTAGGAAGGGTTCCCTGAAACAATATCTTATTCATTGGTTAACTACACTCATTTGTGCTTTGTTATGAATATATCTTATAAAAGTATAAAATGCACCTTGAGTATGAATACGTTTCTAAGGACTACAAATCTTCAACTATTGTGCAATATCCTCCCAACAAGGAAGATTAGCGGTAACGAGCTTTGAATAATTGTTTGTGTAAGCAAAATCACCCCTTCCATAGTTTCAATTCAGAAATGGAAGGCATTTCCTTCCGCCATTCCATTTTTCATTCCATAACATCTAGATATATCCATTGGGGACTCGTCTCCCTCTTAATTATTGGTACCTCCATCCTTTGATTTTCCCTTATCTAAACCATCTTCAACTCCCCTCTAACTTGTGACCTAGCATTGTCCAATTCTTGTATAATCCTTCTTTGGCTACACTTTTCTCTCTAAAGTTGAATTGGTCTTAGAGATATATTATTGTATTTTCGTGTAGTAAGGGACTCTTTTGGTAATTATTAGAGTTGTTACTTTGAGAAAATATCAATAGTAGAAAAGGGATAAACGTATGGAATAATCATAACTTTTAATGAAACAAGGTGGAAGGAAAACAAGGAAAGAAGGTAAGACACAACAAACAAATAAATGAGATTAGGACTCTAAAGAAGAAGAGAAGGCATTTCTTAGATGTGGTTTTAATGTCATCTTCTCAAATATGCAAGGAAGCCAAGAATTGTTAGAGATTCCTTCTAGTGGTGGATCCAAGTATCCACTAGTTAAATAATGAAAACAATATCTTACAAAAGTAAGTGAATATCTATTTAGCACAAATAAAGAGAAATAAGTAACCGAATTAAATTATAAAGGTTAAACATCCTTGTCATTTATGAGACAAAACTTGAATATAATGTGATTTTAACTAGGAAAACAACATTGGAAACATAACCAAAGAGAAGCAAGCAATGGAAGAGTATTTGGGGTAATTTTCACCCCATTGGATCATAATATTATGGACGCATGACATCTTTAAGTCAATCAATACTAAATTTTAACTCAAATTGTTTCTAGAGACTTGGGCAATCAAGTTTAGATATATATTATTCATGTTCCAACCTAGTATAGATAGAAATAACCTTGCTAGTAGTCCTTCATTGAAATGCATGAACCTTTCTATATTCATAACACTGTCTTAGAAAATAAATTTAATGTGGATCTATTCGAGGAGGAACGTCAATTTGGAATCAAAAGGGGGAGCTATTTCTAGAGTGGGCTCTTGTGAATGTAAAGCCTATAAAATTAAAATATACTTGGATGAATAGAAGAGAACTGCTTAGACACATTGTAGCTTAGTTGGATCGGTTCCCAATCCATAGTGTGATCCTTTTGAAAAAATACAAATACCATCCCCAATAATCATCTTTGGATTATTGAATCGCAAACCCATTATCTTCTAAAGTTGACCCAAATTATGGACACCTTCCTCTTGATCTCAAGAAATTCCCATGAGCTATATTGATTATAAATGAGGCCTAGAAATATCTATTTGGGAATTAAGTCTTAGATTAATGCAGTTGGCATTAAAGGCATGGAAAAATTTTTATTTCTAAATTCCTCTTAGGAAGGATTAAAATTTTAATACTAGCTAAAGCATTTGCAAACTCTCTTCAAGACCCATGAGGTATCCATGAAAAAAATAAAGATGGAGAAATATATTTTAGAAAATTGAGATATGGAATTTAGGAATGAAGAAGAAAAACCATAAGATTAAATAAAAATATTGTGTTTGTTAACTAGAGACAAAAAAACCACATTTTTCTACAAGTAAGCTAGATATTGATAATATAAAAATAAAATTCAAGAGATTAATATGGAAAATGAAGAAGAATATCAAATGAGGCCATCAAGGCAATTTCCCATGACCATTTCACACACACACACACACACACACACACACACACACACATAGAGAGAGGAAATATATCTAGAAAAGAATTAAGCAATGGTATAAGGGATCCTATAATGGTCTAAATAGAAACCCAAGGTGGGTGATAATTCAAAATGAATCTAACTGATCCTCTTCACAAAATTCAACTGTATCTCCATTTGTAGTGACTCTTACAATAGTTTGAAAAAGATATTATCAAATCACTTAAATGAAGTTCTCTAAAAAAACTATTTTATTAAAGCAATGTTGATTTTATCCTCAAAAATATTAATTTTTAATAATATTATTTTAATATATGAGGTTATATACTCAAGAATAAGAAACAATGAGAAAGGAATATTAGTCAAGATAGACATGGACTACTAGTCAATATGTCCAAGCCTTTGATGCCACAACATGGTCTTCTCTCCGGAGACCACTAGATTTTCTGCTCCACTTTCAGGAACCACAAATCTGTTGCAGTCATCAACAACCGTGCTACCTTGCAGCTTGTACAGAGTTCCAATCCGAACTCCCCGCATCAATACCAGTGCTCCCCGAACCATCTTGTAGGTATCCTTCTCGAACACTGTTTTTACACATGCATCATCCAACTTGCTTACATAAATCATATTTCTGGCCAATGCAGGAATATGCAGAACACCCGGAAGCATTCTAACCCTTCCACCTTGCAACTTCAACTTTGATTTTCCGCGACCAACGATTCTAGCCTTCCTATCATCCCATAAGAAGACATCACCACCATCATATTTCCCATACTCACAGAACCACTCTCTATGGGGAGTGAAGTGAAAGGATGCACCTGAGTCAATCAACCATGCCTCATGATCTACATGTGTACTTGATGAAGTCAAGTACACATCCCCACCTTCATCTGAGGTGGTTTTTGCCTCTGCAGAAGGAGCATTAGCAGATCCCTTTCCTTTAACAGGAGCTTTAGATTTACAGTCCCTTTTGTAATTGTTGGGTCGTTAATATGCCATTATTATTGTCACTTGTGAACGTTTATTCCACCCATTTCTACCATTCTTCATCATGTCATTTATTATAATTTATTATATAAATCCATTTTATGATGATTTATGCTCTATATTATTATTCTCCTTTATTTCTAATAAAATTGATTGATTATGCATTATTTTACCAATTATAGTTCTAATAAGTTGGTTATAACATTATTCACCATTTTTAGCCTCCAAGGTAACTTCCAGATTGAAGATTTGATTTTTAAATCTGCCAACTCAGAAATTCGCTGGTTTAAGGAGTGACAGTTTTGCAGTTGAGATTCGGAGCAAATGAAGACGAATTTGAGAAATCCGGAACATGGGTTTTGTCCAGAACGGGCCCAATTAGCTTGTCAAAGAACGGTTTGCCCAAATTCGGCTTGTATAGAGAGAAACGCAGGGTTCTTTGAGCACGATTTTCTCAGATTTGCAGTTGTCGTCGTCTTCCAAATCTCAGCTGCAAACCCAAATTCGCCTTGCTCTTGTTGGAAGTTAGATGGAAATATATTTTCTTGTTAATCAACTAGTTAGAATCAATCCAAATTTGTAAAAGAAATCATGCTGTACTTATCTTCATTGTAACTTCTCTCTGATCTCTCTATTTAAATGAAAATAAAGATCAGAGAGGGGATGGCTTCAAAATGACTGCAAAATGACTTCAAAAAGGGGGGAATTCGAATGATGGAGAATGATGGTGGATTATCCATGATAGGATAGGGATTGTTGCATGCTGTAATTCTTAAGCATTTGCTGGTGTAATGATTCCACAGTTTGTTGATTAATACATAATTTGGGTGTTGCTGTTCACTCTTTTTCTTCTGAAGTAACCTAGCAGCGTCCGCTGGCGGCTAAGGGCCCAGCCTATGGTGGAGTACGCTGCTGCTGTTGTGTATCATATTTTTACAATTGTTGCTGTATCATTATACTGTTATTTGTGTGTGGATTGTTTATATAGTTTGGTAATCTGACGTATTTGTTATATGTTGTTCCATGCTCTGTTACGACTAATTCATTAATGCTTTCATTCAGGAAGTTTAAGTAAGTGACTCTATGTTGCGTAATGAATATTTTCGGAGTTGATGACATGTTCACTATTTAAACCGACTGTTTCTGTTGCAGAGCCTTCATATTGAATATTGCCGTATTGGATTCATTTGAATTCTTATTTATGAGAATCCGGAAGTAATATTATTCTGTCTGGAACTTAGTCATATTTTCTTGAATCATCATATTACAATAGTAAGTGTGTTGTGTATATATGATAAATGTTGTTCCATAATTCATTTGTAAATATCTTCTCGTAAAGTAAGGTTCATTGGAATTGCTTTTGCCGATTGTTATTTGATTGCGAAATGAGAGTTCAGTTCTAACTCGCGAGATTTAGTTCTTTGAATTGTTGTTTCATTTGTTGTTGTTCTATTTCCTTTTGCTACTTCATTTTACTTTCTGCCATTCCATTTACTTGCAATTGCTGCTTTGGTGTGAGAGAAGGTCTAAAGCTGTAGTGAGTCAGCAAGTCGCTGCTTAGCTCCCAGATCTTTAGTCCATGTTCTAATTTCCTTTCCATCAATTTCTAGAGAAATGAGTTATTGCTACTGTATCCTCGATTGATGGTTGTTTGAATGGATGATTTAGTTTAGAACATTTTAGTTTCTTGCTGTTTCAATTAGATTTCTTTTTCAAGCATTCATTTACTTTTGGGTTTTAAGCACTGTACTGCAAAACATTACTCTTGAGTAAATAGCCGCCTCAGACTGAGTACACTCTTGAAATAAAAAGTCGTCCCTGGGTTGACAATTAATGTGAGGTAATTAGGAGTTTAAAAGACACCTTTTTATCGCTCCACAATATTCTTCAATTATTTTCTCAAAGGAAAACATCTAATTTCTATTACAAAGTTCTTTGGCTACACGCAGAAGGAAACTACTACTCTCTAATTTAATAACTACTACTGAAAGGAGCAATTACCCCTAGTTTATTAACACTGTTGAAAGGAGATACAACCCATGATTTATCAACTGCTACTGAAAGGAGCTCCAATCCCTAATTGTTTACCAACCACTACTAGAAGGAGCTACAACCCCTAATTTTCAAGATGCCACTTGTTTGAGTTCCTTGATTCATCTTTCATTCCATTTTCAAACTCAAATCATGAAGGCCACTTGCTTTCATAAAAAAAAAAAAAAATTCCTCTTCAATCAAATACCCCAAACACCACAAAATCACCTTTAGAAATATTTAGTCATTGATCAATCCACCATAAACACCAACAACATCATTCCATGAATAATTCACTCTTTGCAAATTCAATTATGCTTATATAGAATTAGAACTGATATTTTTAGTTTTGAGTTTTTAGTTTAGTTCAACTCTTCTTCATGCATAAACTCTTCATTTCTCTTTTCTCCCACTTCTTTCAAATATTTTGAATGTGTTCTTAAAGTACTCAGTCTCTAATATGCTAACCCTGTGTGGAACTATGAGTTAAACTGCCCAAATTTGCAATTATAGAAAAATATTAGAGTTTAATTGCAACATTCCAAATTTGGATGACTCCAAATTTGTCCAATTTTCTAAATAAGCTTCTAAATATGTCCATTCCACCAAATATGCTTCCAACTTGTTCACTCTGTGGTTTCCTAAGTTTAGTACATTGTTGGTTATGGTGAAATTCACCAAGTATGGCCCATTAGCGCCAAATTCATAGTTGTTGACCCATTCACGTGATAGGTCCTTAGTAAAGGCCAGTAGGGGCTTAAATCATAATTTTTCAATGATTTTGGGCCTAAGTTCTAACACATAAGACCTTCACATATTAAACTTCCATGCCTTGGTCACCATGTACGAAAAAAATCGTGTCCTAAAACTTTTCTTCCATTGCTCCGCTTAACAATTTACCGTCGATGGTTTTTCTTAGACCCCTCATATGTGGCTTCATGGTAAAGAGGGGGGACATTATCGCTTTTAATATGGAACTCCAATCTCTTGATCGGTGGTATGGGAAATATCTCCCAACGTGAGACCTCCCTTGTTGTTAACCCTTGAGTTGACACAAGCCCTCACATATTCTCTGATGAGTCAGGATTGATGCATGGTGCATATCCAATAATACACTTGCACACATTTTAATGGTCTCCAATCTGCCAATATAGGCCAAAATCCAAATTTCCATGGTTAAACCCACTGCTAGGTTTGTCTAGACTCCCAATTCTAGCACAATTTGCCAATAACATCACTGAAATGTCTAAACCATCAAATTGTCTAGGAACCTGTACATTGACCCTTTTCCCCATATAATTGAGGGTTGTTATCACAACCTTAATGAGTTCGGGGGCTAAAACAAGATCAAGGCTCTGCATGTTTTCTTCTTCGTCGACTACACAGAGACCCAAATAAGATAAAATTCATTCACACTAGAAATCTTCACAGAACATGACTCCTTGAATGAATTTTAAGGTACTGCCACATCATCATACTGACATCATACTTGTGTCATCCAAATTTAGTCCACCTAGCCATGCGAAAAGTCAAAATCATCATGACATGTGTCCTTGGTCTGTACTTTCATGTCGTGTGTTCTTACATCATGATGATTTCATGTGCCACCATGGCTCCACCTATGCTTCCACATCATCACCATATATTCTTTTGAACTGAGTTCCACATGCTCGGGGGTTGGGGGAGTCAACTCATTTCTTTGTTGTGCACCAACTTGACTATCCCGTCTCCAACTAGGTTGATGGCCCCACTAGGTTGGGGCTTGGGGCATAGCGAGGCCCAAGTGGGAGCCTTGAATTGTTGACTCTTTTAACCTCTTTTAAGTTTTGAACTTTGACTTGCAATATCTTTTGATCCAGGAAGCCTTTTTAGACTCAACATACAACTGGAAAGTTTTTTCTAAGCTCTATCCATATGAGAAATTTCCAAATGGACTTGAGATGACCTGCTATACTAAAAATGGATCCAAAGTATCTGCACCCATCTTTTCCTTTTGTCATCAATGACAACTCATATCTAACATTCTCCCCCTTTGGAATTGATGGCAACACCACAAACATAAACATAAAAATGTGTACTTTTGTGACTTCTCATACTTCTCTCCTTTTGAGTATTACTCCCCCTTTGGTGTGCTTCTCCCTCTTTTGAAATCAATGGAAAAGAAAACAATATTCTCCCCTTGAAAATAATCTTCCCTTGTCTAGTTGATCTATGGACCCAACAACTTCCTTTTGATATGATGAGTGCTTCATGACCACCTCTCTTCCTCTTGAGGAAGATCTAGTGGAGGGAGTTAAGAGAAATACGCCCAATATTTTCCTTAAATACTCAAATTAATATCTTGGGATAGGTTTGGTGAATATATTAGCTACCTACTCTTTCGTAGGTATATACTCCAACTTGACAATCTGATTTGCAACTTGTTCTCTGAGAAAGTCACACTTGATTGGAATATGCTTTGCATTTGAATGGAAGCCAAGGTTCTTGGACATGCTGATTGCACTTGTATTATCACAAATGATAGGGATAAACTAATAATATAATACTTGTACATATTGTAAAGTATACTTCATCCATAAGAGCTGAGTTCAACAAGAAGTTTCTTCTATATTATGCTTCAACAATATAGAGAGATATTGAGGCTTGCTTCTTGCTTAATCATGAAACAAGAGATGCACCAAGAAAGAACGCACCACCACTAGTGTTCTTTTCATCCTAAATCACCTACCCAATTACATCAATAAAAAAAATAGTGAAAAATATTTATATTTGGGGTACCAAATCCCATAATCCATTATGGCTCTGAGATATCTAAGAATCCTCTTTGTTCCTAAGAGATGACTCTGTCTGGGGGATGCTTGAGTTATTCCAACAATACCAACTTCTTGCATGATGTATGGACTTGAGACTGTCAAATATAAGAGGTTGCCAATATACATACATACATACATACATACATACATACATACATCATACATACATACATACATACTACGATTACATACATACATCATACATACATACATACATAGATATATTATATATATTCTATAATATATATATAGTATGTAGTTATGTATGTATGTATGTATGTATGTATGTATGTATGTATACATATATATACATATATATAAAGTATGATCCACCTCTCATGATTCATTAGTCTTGTTGAGTTTTCATATTGTACCATTCGAGTTCTCACCAAAGAACATTCCTCCATGCCAAGTTTTTTCAAAACTTCCTTGAGATACTTTCTTTGGGAGATAAAAATTCCTTTTGAAGATTATGCAATGTGCTAACCCAGTAAATATGAAAATTCTCCAAGCATAAACATCTCAAATTCAACATTCATATCAACTGTAAACTGGCATGCTAGTTGATCTGAATCACTCGAAAAAATAATCTCATCAACATAAACAACCGCCACTAACAATTTTCCATTGTTAGATTTCACATACAAATTACTATCAGTTGCACCTCTTTTAAAACCACACTCAAAAAAATAACTATCCAACTTGGGACACCAAGCCCTTGGGGTTTTCTTGAGACAATACGAGGTATTTTTCAACTCGCAAACATAATTAGGTTTATCTAACAACTGAAACCATCAGGGTGCTCAATATAGACTTCTTCCTATAAATCTACATATAAAAGGTAGGTTTGACATCCATATGGTGTTGGCATTATAGCTAATGTGTTGTCCTTTATGGAAACCTACATGTCAAATATGTCCTTGATGTCAACCTGGTTATAACATAATGAGTTTCCCTTGATGATTATAGAACTATTGCAAATGACATGATTGATGGTACAGGTAATATGGTATAGGCATTACAAAGGATATGATGAGAGAATTGGAAGTTTAGTCATAGAATCCCTGGAAATTGTGAAGTTTGAAAAGTATATGTTACCCCTATGAAGAATAGTCACGTACATAAGTAGGTTCTATGAACAAATGTCACGTACATAATCTGAACCATGGAAAATAAAAACCAAGAGCCATTACCATGGTAGTCACCCATAGTATTATGTTGATAATGCCTATTTGATCTTGTTAAATGAATACTAACAAAATTTCCAAAGGATTAGATTATGGCATTGACAAAGGAAAAAGCTATATAAGGATATGGATATCAAGGCACTAGTACAAATGGGGCCAAAATCTGACAACTATTAGTCATATATGTGACTTATTGGCGTCGACTATTTGTCACATTCGTGCTCATCAAATCATCACTAGAATTTTGTCAAATAGTTGATAGTTTAGTAACCATCGGATATTCGATGATACATATGTAAATTATCCAAAACATAAAAAGGCTGAAATGGTCATTAAAAACCAAATTTTAGAAGTTGGTTTTGTAACACTATAAATCGTCAGATATCTGATGGACTGAATGTTGAATATTCGACAGGTCTTGCACCAGTCTATAGTTGGATATTCGACACATAATCTATTTTGTTCGATGGGAAAAAATGAAATTTAGGTGTTAGATAATCAACGATATAGGTAAATTGTGTGACATAACTATTGTCGCTCCGACGATTGCAGGCCGATAGTGAAGCGTTGGATATGTGATGGAAGAGAGTTCTATCAGATTAGAGTGTTAAACTACTAACTCTTCGGTCTTTCGATTATGGTGCCGAGTATCTGATGAGTACTTCGATTGAAAAACATCAAATATTCGATGACCTACATCTTTTGTTGAAGATTTGACGAAGGCCTGTGTTTAAAAAAAATAAAATACAATACACATTACTATTTTGAAGACTTTAAGAACTGACATCAATCACCATAAGATCACCTTCTAAGCATAAGTATAGTATAAATTGCACCGAGAGGTGTAAAATAACACCAATATAAATTCATAACTCAATATTTCCAAAGTTGGGCCTTTGATCACACATTTCAAGTGCAAAAAAGAAGTGACAATGAGTTGTGGCTCATAATCAATGAAATATATCCTACTTTTATCAATGATATCAACAACTACATGAGAAAGAAGATGAGATAAGACCCAATAATAAACATGATATTGGGACTTACATTATAATCATCATACACAATGCACCAACCCCAATTAGTGAATTGCAACTTTTATGAGGAAGACAATTAACATATGAAAACCCCATGTGAATGAATTCTCTAAATCATTATTTTTCAATAACGAAACATCTATCATAATTCCTCTCCCTCATATATAATTTGGATATTACAAGATAGTGGACACTGCAAAATTGGGTACTACAGGGTCATTTCAAGCACTAACACCAATACACATCAAATCATGAAGCCATATTGGAAGTCAATTTGGTCATCTATCAATAAGTTGTTGAAGTACTCACAACTATTATTCCTTGACTATATTTCATTTTTGTGGTTGCACTACATTTTTGCATATTGCTCTATAGGAGGGTGTATAAATGTTTATATATAGAGAAAGGAGAATTCACTACAATTTTTTTAGGAAACATACAATTCAATAGGGAAGTTATGTACTCATTTCTTGTTAACCATTTGAATAGAACACTCCTCTCAACTGAATAGAATATTCTAATGAATATCTTCAATCCAGTTATTCTAAAACATAAGGAAATTCACTTATATTTGTAATTAGGATTTTTCTCTCGAAATAATGTTTTGACCTCAATCATCTATAAGATCCCTCAACATGGAAACCTTCTTGTAGAGTTGTATAACACATGATTCTGACATGGGGGAGACCTTTAATCATATGATACACATTGATCCCTCCAGGATCTACCAACACCCCAAGGTGGTGGATTTTTTTGAGAGATACCACTAGATATATTATTTTAAAAAATTAAGAGGATATAATGATGATGTAGATAGGGAATTTTCCATGAATTTTCAAAAAAAGGAAAAAATAGATATGTGACTACTATTAAGGTGCTTGAAATTTTTGTGACTAAAGGCGTTATTTTTAAGGTATCTAGGATGAGGTAGCATATCATATTTTTAAAATACATCTCCTATGAAGGAAGGCTAAGTATACTTGATGTTTATCAATTCAGACTCCTATACCAACTAGACACCAACCACACTTATAACTTGTAGAGACAATAAACATGGCATAATTCCTCCTAAAATCAATAAATGGAATGATTTCCAAGGCAAAAAAGGGGGTAAACATGAGCTTTTATCCCATCATGGGCTCATTCAACTAATAGTTTTCCATACTTCGGATAAGTTGGACCACATTTTCTTTTGGATTGATTCTAGAGATATGGATAGGAAAGATTTCTTGGAGAACCAAGAGGAAATGAAGGATAAGGATATAAAAAAAATGGAAATAATAAATTCACAAGTCCAAGGCACTATAAACATAAGGCAAAGAAAAATATCAAAGTATGAAACTTAGATAAGGAAGTTGCAACCACCCTAATAAATTTAAGGAAAACTACAAAACTCAAAAAGAGCACAACAATCATAGATTTAGATACCTAGGTCTAGAGAAGGAAGAGAACAATATAAAAAGGGATATTTGGATAAATGGAACCACCTTTCAAAATAGTGGTACAAATTGAAGACTCACCCTACCCTACAAATCACCTTCAATAAATCAAGAAACACGTCAATTAGCACAAGAATCCTCAACATGCTAAGAAACCTTACTAGTAGCAAGAATTTAAGGTCCAAGAAGGGATACTCCTACAATATTGCTACTTCATGCATAAGGAAAGATGAATTTGTGTCACATATAGAGGAAAAACATTGATTAATGTGGGATGTTACTACTTTATCTTGTCAAAGAAAGTGGCAGTCCCCACCATACATCCTTCAAATATAGGAATCCCATTCCCCATTCAAATTATAAGTTGTTAAAGCAAGGGCTACAATGTGCAAGAAATTTGTGCAAACCATGAGCACATAATGGGTTGGGATGAAGATTCAAACCACGTCTATTACTTAGAAAAAGACCAGATGTTGACCAAACAAAAGAGGATCAACATTGGAAAATAATTGAAGAGGAAACATTACTTTATCATCAGGGGCAAGTCATTAGATATACATCCCAATATATCAAATAATAATGTAATAAGAAACATGATTGATCCAAATTTAAATAGGAATGCAACAAATTATATATATAACCATACATATAAAGGTGCAACAGAAATAACACTTAATTTCATTAATATCAAATACTAAAATATGCTTACAAACATAATGGAAATAAGAATAGCTCAGGAAATGGTAGCTTATCTCTGAGAAGAAATGTGGTAGCTACATGCCTTTGAGTTGTGTTACAATGAGGCCCGAAGGCCTATTTATTATTGAGAAACAATGGAATACCCCAAACATCCAAAACCCTAACCCTAGGAGATGTGGTATCAAAACTAAGGGCCTCGTTTGGGTAAATTGGTACATCAACTTCTTGGGGTCGTAACTTTGGCATACGATATTTGTTTGACGCGCACAATACCTCGTTAGAAATATCTATCCAAGGAATACAACTTATGATTGGCTAGCATTAGCCCATAACCCCTGTTGGCCCCAATTTTCCAAAAAACATCGTTTAGGCCCTCAAAACGACTCCAAAATTTCAGGACCTGAAAAACTGCCAAAAATAGTAACTGTGCTACAATTAAGGAAACTGAAAAACTGAAAGAGCTAGTGGTGGGGGTCACAATGGAATAGGCAGGTGGCCACCAACATCCACCTGAATTAGTCCTACCCCCTTAGGAAGCAATGGTCCCCATTGCATTGAGTGCCTCCTGAGATGGGGAGACTTCTGCTGAACTTGGTCCCTAATGAGCCACTTGCGTTGGTGTAGGAGTTGGGGTGTAGGAGTTGGCCAACTTTGACAACCTGATATTGTTGGATATTTTTCTAGCGAGTGTTCTTGACCTCTGTGTCCATAATCCAATTAGTTTTGGCATGTTCCATGCAGTCTAGGTTTAATTATGTTGGTGTGAGATGTTCTGCAATGTCTGATGTGTCCATTAATGGTGGGAAGTATGGTTGAAGGGTCCACATTGAACACTAGGTGTAGGCCATGAAATGGGGGAATGCTGAGCTCAAAAGAATTGTATCCCACAACCTTGGTAATGGTGTAAGGACCATATCAAAGTGGTTTGAGCTTCCAATGAGCTATGATAAGGCATTCTTTCTGCAAATGCAACTAAACTTTTTCGCCAACCTGAAACTTGTGTGGCACTCAACGTTGATCATGTCACTGCTAAAACTTGGAATTTTCCATAATGGAGCAACGATAGATCGGCCCGTTGGGTAGAGGTGCTCCGGGAGTTAGATCGAACGAATGCTTTTCCTAACAGTGCAAGGGTAGCCCTGTGGGTGATGAGAAGATGTCCCTGTATTCTTCCACAATCGTATTCACCTGCTTCTGCTGCATGGAGGAACCCTTCCCGGGGACCATGGATGTGGCTACACTCTTCCCCTTTCTTTGTGAGTGAATAAGAAATAAAACAAATTTCCTAGTATGGGAGATGATGTTACTGCATTGCTTATCATAGATCAAAGAGATGGCAGGCAGTAGAGCTACCTTCGGTATCATGTATAATGTATTGTTGGAAATAATAAGAGGGGGGTGAATCAATATTCCTTAGCAATTAACACTTTTAAATATTTTCAGAGCATTAATTAATCTTCAACTATTATTAATGTTTATGCAATAATAATAGTAAATAAAATAACACAATAGGCACAAGAATTTTAGGTGGAAAAACCCCTTCGGGTAAAAAACCACAAAACGATTTTCTAATAAATTCTTTAATCTTCAGCCCCATCTGAAATGAAAGCAACAACTTCCTAGAATTCTAGAAAACCATTCTTCTCCAACTCCCACTAGAAGGATGCCCCAATGCCCTAGTTTCTTTAGTAACCAACTAAATGGATGCCACAACACCCTAGAGAGCCACAACTCGCCCTAGCAACACCCTACCACCCTGAAGTGTTCACATGCCCCAACCTGTAGGCGACTTCATACACCTACCTAGCACCTCCATGCCACCCTATAATGACTGAAATAAGACAAGACTATGGATTCCCAAACCAAGGACAACAATCCACGATACAATAAGATGTATATTGATTTTCATGTACTTGACCAAATACCCAATCACTCTATGACTTGCAACCCAACCATGACATCATCCCAACAAAGGCTCTTATACCTCCTAATAATGACTTTTCGACTCTAGGCAGATTGACTCTTTTACAATACTGATTCTTCCAATGATGACACTTTTGCAAATGACTCTTTTACAACTTTACAATGATGACTCTTGGCCTTGACACTTCTTCACAATATACGAATGACTGTCATGTCTTCAAAGGATGTCCAGCTATAATGATTCCTTTGATTTGATACTTCTGCTCTCAAATTTTTGCTTGAAGCTTCTTCTACCTGCATGAAAAATTTTCCCAGCGAAACCAATCCCCAAAAAAAGCAAAATACCCATCAACTTATCTTTGCCTGCAAAACATATGTAAGTGCATAATAATGAATAAATACAAATTAAAACTACAATGCATACCCGAAGTGTTCTTGTCACTTTTTTTGTTGATTTGTTGCAACAGTAGACAAAGACTCCCACTCTTGATATAGGCATGGACTCTATGCAAGACTTTTTCCAAAATTGACCTAAAGATATATACAATAAAAACTGATGACAAACCCTAGACTTGTGATGGACCAAGTTCTAAGTCAAACAACAGAGAACATTCTATAAACTATGACAAGACAAGTAACATGAACATACAACATCATATAGATTTAGCAAACTTGGTGTAGCAGCAAGAATATGTACCATCAAATGTGTACTATCAAGAATAGGACATCCGAAATGTGGTATCAAAACTAACTGTGACATATAGAGACATAGCGATATAACCGAGACCCTATATGTACTTACGTTGTCCTAAAAAAATATATATCAAAGATGATACTCATATTTCAAATGTAAACACTAATCATACATACCTTTTTGTAGGAGACTTACCCCTCACTGTTGATGTGTGGTCTTTACTGCAATGATCCTTGAATGCATGTTTTTTCTTGCCTTCTAGGAGCTCGATATTGAATCTATTGTATCTATGTAATTTTGGATCTCCAGGGTTGGAAATTTCATCTTGTGGTAGCCCTCTAAATCCTATTTCCAACTCCACAGGTTGGATCAAGATCAGATTCTTCAAGAAAGAGTTATGCCCAATCTCCCATGATGACCTGATTATAGACTAGTTCAATAGAGCGAACTTGTACAAAGTGGGACATATCACTTTTGTGACGTTCAGCCCTGAAAATGCTACTCAAGAAACCAAAGTCCATCCTCTTTCTGTGACTATTTACGAAATTTGAATCCAATGCACAGGGAGAAAGTTATGATGATTTCTCCAATGTCACCTGTTTGACATGGAATTCGAGAGCCTGTAAAAACCCTAACTTCCTTATATCATATCTCTGAAAATATATCGAACCAATATCTAAACTTTTGTCACTAGGTTCATCAAGATTTCAGATCAAATGGGTTTTAATTTTTTCTTCGGACGCTTCGCAGAAAAAACGTTATAGCGAAAATTCCATGATGACCTGTTTGAAGCCACAAAATCCCTACTAGTGGAGGACATGAGGGTCATTATTTATATGAAAGTCTTGAGTTGAGAGGGTCCTAAACTAGTGAAAGTTGGAGGGATTTTAGGAGATTTTTTTTTTTAATATATTATTGATTGAATATTCAATGACCAAAACCAATTATGAGTGCCACGCCACAACCCCATAGGGTTTTAGCCTACTAACTAGGTTACTAACTTCAAACATGAATATCTCTCAAACCGTGAAGAATTACTTAGTGTGTCATATATCAATAGAAAAATATCGATGAATAGAATCCATCTAGAAGATACTTGACTCATAATAGAGTAGTTTTTCAAGTCAAAATGGCCATGCAAGATCGAGGTAGCCCCTGGTGTTGCTTGGGTTGACATCAATGACAGCAATTGATCAACAATCTCCCCCTTTGGCATTGATGGAAACACAAATAATCTCCCTGTGATCATGACACCTCTTCCTACTACCTTCTCTCCCCCTTTGTCATCAATGGCAAAGGGTAACTCCCCCTAAAAAACATCCATCCTGCGGACCTGTACACACCTCCACTCCACCTTTCTACTCGAGTAGATAAGAGAAAGAGTCTAATGAAAACTTGGGAGAATCCTATTCTTTTGGCGAAGATACTCTAATGCTTCACGAGGTAATGGTTTGTTAAAGATGTCAGAATTTTTTTCCTTTTTGCCAACATATTCAAATTTGATATTATTTTCAACGACCTTCTTTCTAACGAAATGATATTTAATTGGAATGTGCTTCATTTTGGAATGCATCATAGGATTCTTAGAGATACTAATGGCGTTGGTGTTATCGCAAAAATGGGAATAGGCTCATCAAACTTGACTTGAAGATATTGCAAAGTTTGCTTCATCCAAAAAACTTGAGTACAACAAGATTCTGCCATGACATATTCTGCTTATACTATGGATAATGAGATTGAAGACTACTTTTTACTTAACCATGAAACAAGACAACCAACTAGATAGAATGCTACTCCACTGGTACTCTTACGACCATCAACACTTCCTACCCAATCTGTATCTGTATAAGCTTGGATGACTAGATCATTTCGTTTGGGATACCATAGACCATATTCCATTGTGTCCTTAAGAAATCAAAGAATTCTTTTGACGACAATAATATGAGATTCTTTTGGTGTTTCTTGGAATCTTGCTTCTTGTCCAACTGCTTGCATCACATCAGGTCGGGAGGTTGTCACATATAGGAGACTAATAGTCATGGATCTATACAACCTTTGGTCCACATCCTTTGACGAATCTTCTAATCTTAACTTGTAACCTGCTATTATGGGGGTAAGGACTGGCTTGCAATATTCCATATGGAATTTTTTGATCATTCCCTTGATGTACTTGGTTTGATATATGAATATTCCTTTATCTTGCTGAGAAATATGAAGCCCCAAAAATTATGTCAACTTGCCAAGCATAGACATTTCAAACTCACTTTTCATTTTTGTGGCAAAGCCTTTACTTAATCTATCAGCATTGCTTCCAAAGATTATATCATCCACATATACCTAGATATTCGTTAGGTTATCTTGATCCACTTTCACATAGAGATTCTTGTCAGTGCTTCCTTTCTTGAATCGTTTTTGATGTAGATATCTATCAAGACAAGAATACCAAGCCCTAGGAGCTTGCTTGAGACCATATAGTGCCTTCTTTAGTCTGTAAATGTAGTTTTCTTTGTTAAGCAAAAAACCTTTAGGTTGTTCAATGTAAACTTCTTCTTCCAATTCACCATTTAGAAAGGCTAACTTAACATCCATTTGTTAGACCTTGATTTTTCTCGAGCATGCATATGTGAGAAACATCTTGATAGCTTCCATTCTAGCAACGGGAGCAAATGTTTCTTCAAAATCGATTCCTTCAACTTGGGCATATCCTTTGTAGAATATACTTGCTTTATTCCTGATAACCTGTCCATCCTCAATCAATTTGTTTCTAAAGACCCATTTAGTTCCAATAACATTTTTATCCTTTGGTCGTGGAACCAATTTCCAAGTGTTGTTCTTCTCAATTTGATCCAATTCTTCATTCATAACTTCTACCCAGTGTTCATTTTGACTAGCTTCCTCAAAATTGCTATGCTCAAAAGTCACTAAAAGGGAAAGATGAGCTTGCTATGATGAATGAAGTTGTCGACTTCTTTTGGTTCCAATTCCTTCATTTATGTTGCCGGTGATTTGATTTAACAGATGATTATTTTGATACCATTCTTTTGAAACTTTTGGAGAAACTTCTTGTACATCCTGCTAATCATTTCTTATTTCTTCTTGGTTGATTGCTGTTTCCTTATTTGATTGGTCTTGTTCTGGAGCTTCTTCTTCATCCTTCACAGATTATACCTTAAGCCTGTCAGATTTTCTTGAAGAGATGATCTCACAATCTTCGTCAAATGTAACATTTATACTTTCAACTATCTTTTTTTTCCTCATATTGTAGCATCTATAAGCCTTTTTTTTGCGTGAATAACCAACAAAAATACCTTCATCAACACGAGAATTGAACTTGCCCAATTTTTTGTCTTCTCTTTTGATGTAGCATTTACTTCCAAATATTTTGAAGTATTTGACATTAGCTGGTCTTCCTTTCCATAGTTCATATGGAGTCATGTTACAATTGTTCCTGAGCAGGCCTCTCTTTATAATGAATAGAACAATATCAATCGCTTGAACCCAGAATTTATTGTCTAAGTTTGAGTCTTTTAACATGGTTCTAGCCATTACTGTACAGTTCTGTTTTTTCTTTTAGCTACTCCATTATGTTGTGGTGTTTTGGTTATTGACAATTGCCTTTTTATTCCATGTTCGTCACAGTATTGTTGAAATGCTTTGGACGTGAATTCTCCACCATTATCTAATCTTAGACATTTGATCTTCAAATCGGTTTCATTTTCGACCAACTCCTTGTAGATTTTGAAACATTCGAATGCCTCATACTTTTTCTTTAGGAAGATGATGGCTATCATTCAAGTGTAATCATCTATCATTAATATAAAGTATAATTCACCGTCTAAACCTTTTGTTCTCATAAGACCATGTAGATCGGTATGTATTAATTCCAATGGACGTGACACAAAATGTTCCTTTGTCTTGAACTCGACTTTTGTGTATTTTTTGTGCTGACAAGATTCACATATCGTATTGGTAGGTTTTGAGATTTTTGGCATTTCTCTAACTGCTTCCTTTTTTCTAATCTTAACCAAATTTTCAAAATTTATATGTCCTATTCGTTTGTGCCATAACCAACTCTCGTCTTCTTTTGCCAATAAACACCCTTTAGTTGTCTCATCCAAAATATATATATCATTTGGAGCTTTGCTTGTTGTAGCCACAATTTTCCCAAACTTGCCTTTCCTAATTTCACATTTATTTGAGTTGAATAACATCATGTGTCCTTGATTGCACATCTATCCAACACTGAGCAAATTGTGATTCAAATTTTCAACCAACAACACATCCTTTGCTAATGCATCTTTTCTTCCAAGAGTGATCGTACCTACTTCTATGACGTTTGAAGACCCGTCATTTCCAAAAGACAATGTTCCATCCTTCTTTTCTTTCAAGGATGTGAACTTATTTCTATCTCCATTCATATGCATTGAGCAACCACTATCAACATACCATACGTTTATGTTGCTTTGAGCCTTGAGAGAGAAAGCACACCTTTCAGTCTTCCTTTTCCATACTTTTTCATTCTGATTTTGTGAGAATTCCTTTGAAGAGCTTCCAAGTTTGCAATATTTGGCCAAGTGTCCAAAATTGTTACATTTGTAACATTTGACATCATCTCTCAAATGATCATATCTATTGATATGATGTTTAGTTCTGTAATATCCATTTCTAAGAGATCTCGTGGAATTATATTCATTCCAAACATACATGTGACATTATGCAGCTCTATGTCCAAACTTTCCACATGAATAACAATGACTATAAAAGATAGGTTGATACCTAGGAGGAAATATTCTTCGAGGAATTGTCTTCCTAGGTTATTCCTAAGAATCTTGATCTCTTGATCTAGATGGGAGATCTACCTGCTTGGTATATTTTGCATATTCATCTTCTTTAGTCATCATATAAGGACTTGAATCCTTTTCAAATTTTTATTTGTAACCAAGACCAGTCTTGTCACTGCATAATCGTTGGTTGTTGATGAGTTAATCCAAAGTCTTTGAGTTGTTGGCATAGTTTTGAATAGTTTTTCCATTTTTTACTTTCTTTTGTAAAGAAACGATTTCAACTTCCAATGCTTCTCTTTCCTTGTTTCCTTTAATACTTTCCTGAGCGATTCTTCAATTTGTTTGTATTCTTCAACCTTAATTTTAAGATTTAGGACCTGTTCCCTTTCTGTCTCTAATTCATCTTCAAGAGTGTTAATGTGCTTCTTCTCAGCCTTGAGCTCTTTTATAACGTTGATTACGTTTTTGTAAATTAAACCTCAGTGAGTTCTTCTTCTTCGTCTCCTTCTTCGTCATGTGCCTCTTTCTTATTGTGCTTGGCCATAAACAATACTCTTCCATTGAATTCTTCTTCATTATCATTGCCTTCTTCGGATGAGGAGCTAGCTTCTTTGGAGAAGAAACTTTTCTTAAAGAATTTCTTCTTGCCTTGCTTGTTGAACTTCCTACGACTTTTCTTTCCTTTTGTAACAACGTCATTTTTGTGAGGACATTTGGCTGCAAAACACCCAATCTCACCACAATCAAAACATATTAATGGAAGTTTACCTTTGAATTTTCACATACCTGTTCTCATTTTTCATGTGAAGCAAGAAAACTCTTTATCTGAGAATTCTTCTTCATCTTCTTCCTTTTCCTCATCCTTACAATTTCAAGTTTTTGCTTTTAGATTCTGCTTGTCCTCACTATTCTTCTTGAATGTGGCAAATGATGTTTCTAAGTGATATGTTCTATCCTCATTTCATATTCCGTAAGAATTCCATGCAATTCATCTATGCTAAGATTGACCAAATTCAGTCCATCTTCCAAGACAAATACCTTAGGGTTAAATCTTGTTGGCAAAGTTCTAAGGATCTTTCAGACAACAATTTTAGTTTCAATAGGTTATCCCAGACCTTCCAATGTATTTTTCATTTCATCAACACGCTGAAAGTATGCAACAATATCTTCGTCTTCCCTCATTTTGAGTTTCTTAAAATTTTCCCTAAAAATTTGAAGCTTTGCTTCTTTCACCTTTGAGTCATCTACATATATATTTTCAAGCTTGCCCCATACCTCTTTAGAAGTTTTGCAACTCAATACCTTAAGATAAGTAGATTCGATAAGTCCACTGATAATAAGATATTTATCCTTTGCATCATATACCATATTTTTCTTACCTTGTTCATCCTGGGTCAGTGTGAAGCCTTTGTCAACGATTTCCCATACTTCATATCCTTGCACTAGCAAATGAACTTGCATTCTTCCACTCCAAAGTTCATAGTTATTTCCATTGAACAAAGAAACTATATTCTTATTATACTCCATGATCTCCTTCCAGTTGTTAGACTACTATTGAAGGAACCAATCTCTAATACCAATTATTGGAAATACTAAGGGGCGGGGGGGTGAATCAATATTCCTTAGCAATTAGCACTTTTAAATATTTTCAAAGAATTAGTTAATCTTCAATTATTATTAATGTTTATGCAGTAATAACAGTAAATAAAAGAACACAGTAGGCACAAAAATTTTAGGTGGAAAACCCCCTCTGGGTTAAAAACCACCGAATGTTTTTCTAATAAATTCTTTAATCTTCAGCCCCAACTGAAATGAAAGTAACAACTTCCTAGTATTCTAGAAAAGCATTCTTCTCCATCTCACACTAGAAGGACACCCCAATGCCCTAGTTTCTTCTATAATCAACTGAATGGATGCCCCAACACCCTAGTGAGCCACAACTTACCCTAGCACCACCATACCACCCTGAAGTGTTCATAGGTCCCAACCTATAGGCGACTTCATACACCTGCCTAACAGCTCCCTGCCACCCTATAATGAATAAAATAAGAAAATACTATCGATTCCCAAACCAAGGACAACAATCCATGATACAATAAGATGTACAATGATTTTCGTGTACTTGACCAAATACCCAATCACTCTATGACCTACAACCCAAACATGACATCATCCCAAAAGAGACTCATATACCTCCCAATAATTCCTTTTTGACTCTAGGCAGGTTAACTCTTTTACAATAATGAATCTTCCAATGATAATACTTTTACAAATGACTCTTTTACAACTTTACAATGATGACGATTGGCCTTGACACTTCTTCACAATATACAGATGGTTGTCATGTCTTCAAAGGATGTCCCACTGCAATCCTTGCTTTGATTTGATACTTCTGCTCTTGAATTCTTGCTTGGAGTTGTACTTGAATATTCTTCTACTTGCTTGCAAAATTTTCCCAATGAAACCAATCCCAAAACAAAACAAAACACCCTTCAACTTACCTCTACCTGCAAAACACATGCAAGTGCATAATAATGAATAAATACAAATTAAAATTACAATGTGTACCTAAAGTGTGCTTGTCACTTTTGTTGTTGAATTATTGCAGCAGTAGACAAAGACTCCCACTCTTGATATAGGCCTGGACTCTATGTAAGACTATATCCAAAACTGACCTAAAGATATATACAATAAAAACTAATGACATACCCTAGATTTGTGATGGACCAAGTTTTAAGTACAACAACAGACAACATTCTATAAAATATGACAAGACAAGTAACATGAACTTACAACATCATATAGATTTAGCAGACTTGGTGTAGCATCAAGAATATGTAGCATCAAATCTATAGTATCAAGAATAGGACATCCGAAATGTGGTATCAAAACTAACTGTGACATATAGAGACATAGAGATATAACCGAGACCATATATGTACTTATGTTGTCCTGAAAAAACATATATTAGAGATGATACTCATATTTCAAATGTAAACACTAATCATGCATACCTTGTTGTAGGATACTTACCCTTGACTGTTGATGTGTGGTCCTTACTACAGTGATCGTTGAATGCATGTTTTTTTATTGCCTTCTAGGAGATCGATATTGAATCTATTGTATCTATGTAATTTCATATCTCCAAGGTCTGAAATTTTGTCCTGTGGTAGCCCTTTGAGTCCTCTTTCCAACCCCATAGGTCTGATCAAGATTGGATTCTTCAAGAAAGCGTTATGCCCAATATCCCACGATGACCTGATTATAGACTCATTCAGTAGATAAAAATTGTACGAAGTTCAACGTCACTGTTGTGACCTTCGACTCTAAAACACTACTCAACAAACTAAAATCTGTGCTCTTTCTGCGACTATTTATGAAATTTGAATCAATTCTCAGAGATAAAGTTATGATTATTTTCCCAACTTCACCTGTTTGACATGGAATTCGGGAGCCTGCAAAAACCCTAAGTTCCTCAAATCATATCTCCAAAAATATAGTGAACCAAATGGGTTTTAATTTCAGATTTTGAATCTTCACATAATTACTTTTATAGAGAAAAGGCCACAATGGCCATTTGAAGCCACAAAATCCCTATTAGAGGAGGATATGAGGGTAATTATTTATATGAATATCTTGAGTTGAGAGGGTCCTCAACAAGTGAACATTGGAGGGATTTTAGGAGTAATTTTTTTTTTGCTAATTATTGACTATTCAATGACCACAACCAATTATGAGTGCCATGCCACAACCCCATAGGGTTTTAGCCCACTAACTGGGGTTACTAACTTTAAACATGGATATCTCTCAAACTGCGAAGAATTACTTGGCGTGTCGTATATTAATGGAAACATCTCGACGAGTAGAATCCATAAAGAAGATCCTTGTCTCAGAATAGAGTAAGTTTTCAAGTCAAAATGTCCATGCAAGATCTGGGTAGCCCCTAGTGCGACTTGGGTTGATATCAATGACAATGACTGATCAACACATATTACCCAAAGAAATAATAACAGAGTGAGATCTCGACTCATATACAACATGTCACTTCCATAGGTATGGTTTTCCTAATAATACATCACAAACATCAAGAGGAGAAACACCACATAATACCTCATATGTGAAGGGATTGATGTTGTATGGAAGGTGACATTGCTAGCTGACTTAGAGATCTCGTCCTTGGTGAAGCCACTAGATGTTGTACGACTGCGGGTGTGATGTGGTTGGTAGGCCCAACCACTTCACAACCTCTGCTAAAATGAGGTTCTTTTGGCTTCCACTGTCAAAAATGAATTATAGCGACGAACCCTTCACCCACGCTCCCCTGCCTCTGGATCTTCGGGCTCATTCTTATGGATCTTGGTGGTGGAAAAAATGGCACTCAACTCTACATCAATATTCTCCTTCCTTTTGTCATTACTCTTGTTGGGTTATAACTTCGAATCGGAACATGCATCTGATTTTGAAGCCTTAAACTCGGCCACCAACGACTACTTGGCCTGACACTCACTTGTGTTATAAGTGGGGATCTTATGGAAATCACACCACTTTCCTCTGTCCTTCTTTGACTTCGTGGTGTTGTTCTTTTCTTGTGGCTTGAATAAGTTGTCTTGAGTTGGATTTGTACTTTTTCCTTTTGTTTGGGGGTACCTTTCCCTTGCTTCAAATTCGCAGATCCAAAGTCTTGCTTCTTTTGAATAAACTTTTGCTCAATCTTGATAGCATATCGGTATGTCGTGATGAGCGAGGAGATGTCTAGGAACTTCATCTCATCCTAGATTTACCTATGTAGGTAGTTGCGGTATTTGAGTAACAAATTCCGCTTAGAATCTTTGATACCCAACTTCATGCAAAGGGTATGAAAAATATTGGTACACTCTTGCACGTCTTGGTCCCTTCCCTTTTCTAGTGTGGTCCACTTTATATGTTTATCCTCATTGCTCTTAACAGGGTAGTATTTCTCCTTGATGGTGTCCCAAAATGAATTCCAAGTGGGGGCAACTGAAAACAGTGAGGGTTCCCTCTCGTCCTTCTTCTCATGGTAGGTTTCCCATGAGTCCTTGACGTGGGGGGCTACTTTGAGAAGTGCAAAAGTAATATTTTCCCGGCTGGAAAAATCATGAACAAAAAAATATCCTTCAAGCATATTCAACCATTTATCTACAACATCTACATCTATTTGACCTTCAAATATGGGGATGTCAAAGTTAAATTGTACCTTAAAGGGTGTGGCGCTTCTAGAGTAGTTGTCAGAAGTAGATGCATCACCTTTGGGTAGTCGTTGAAGGATCTGGGAAAATTTGTCCATCATCACATTTCTCTATCATTTGAGGGTGTCTTTGAGCAATATTTTGAAAGGATCTCCTGCCCCCTCATATTTCTTCTCTTCCACCACGGGAGTTCGTCGGGATTTGCGAGGCTGCTCTTGCAAAGGTTCGACCTATTTGAGCCCTAACTCCTTATATCCTAACCTCGTTGGGGACATGCAAAGAAAAATAGAGAAAAAGCAGAACGCTCTGATACCATTGATCTGAATTGAAATAGGAACACAAAAAATTACATATATAATCATAAATAAAAAGATGGAGTAGAAACAACACTTCATTTCATTAATATCAGATGTTGAAATATGCTTACAAACATAATGGAAATAAGACTATCTCAAGCGATGGTAGCTTATCTCTAAGAAGAGATGTGGTGGATAGATGCCTCTGAAATATGTTACATTGATGCTCAAAGGCCTATTTATTATTAAGAAATAATGAAAAACCCTAACATCCAAAACCTAACCCTAGGAGATGAAGTGACAAAATTATGGGCCTCGTTTGGGTAAATTGGTACATCAACTTCCCAAGGTCATAACTTTGGCATACAATCTTCGTTTGATGGCACAATACCTCGTTAGAAATATCTATCCAAGGAATACAACTTTTGACCAACCAACACTAGTCAATCACCCCTATTGGCCCCGATTTTCCAAAAAAACATCGTTTAGGGCCTCAAAACGGCTTCAAAAGTTCAAGACCCAAAAAAATACCAAAAATAGTAATTGTGTTACAATTAAGGAAACTGTAAAACTGAAAGAGATAGTGATGGGGGTCCTAGTGGAATAGGCGAGTGGCCACCAACATCCACCTAGATCAATGACCAAGAGGAATAATATAAAGAATAACAACATTAAAAGGTACATCTCCCAAAGTATTGACGGGCCTCTTAGGCTCAAAACATGTCATCATACATAAGACATTATGAATTAGGTAAATATGGAGACATATATGAACTAATGTAATAAAGAATTACTTAGAGTAGGTCCAATCATTTTCAACCATCCTTTCAAGGTACAAACACAGATGAAGAATGAATAGAAAATTGGTTGGTTAACCTTCCCAATATGATATCTTTGTTATGTAATTAATTTCAACTATTGAAGATAGTTGAATGTTCAGGAAGTAACTTCTCTAAAAAATGCATTACTAGGAATATCTAGAATATCATACTAAATTCACCATTTAATGTTGACTATATATGAATGTTGTGGGTAAGAAACATTTTATATTACATCATCTCCATTCCAAAAAAGGTACAATGGTTCAAAGCCTTATTTGTTAAGGAAGAGGAAAATATGAATTTCTTAATCCATGTAGTCATGGACCATTGGATGGGCAACAAAAGCTACGTCATCTCATTAGAAGAGAATTATATTAGAAAAAAATGTATGGTAAGAACTTTTGTTATTACACTCTAGGTTACATAGATAGTAAAAGACAATCAAAAGATCCACATGGAGATAGTGAACTCAAGAGCTTCATTGAGATAGTAAACTCAAGAAAACATTATAAAAGAAACCCTAATCCTATTTTCCCTAGTTGTTCTCAACATCTATGGTCTTAGAAGATTTGCAATGTATAAATAAAAAATTGCTTGAAATAAAATGCAATGCAAAACTAAATCATGCACCTGGTAGCCAAGTGTTTGGTGGGATAAAGTTGAGCAGTACTTCGATGAGTTATTTTTGTGTAAATGACTCCAACCGTAGTCAATATTTCAAATCCAGATATGCAAATGAAAGTACTTGAAAAACAAAGGAAGGAGGAGAAGTTAGATGCAATAAATAATTAATTAAATAGAAGAAAAACCATACTAGTGCCTTAATCCCAATTAATAGAGTAAGATTTTCTCCTACTACCCTACATGAAAAATGAAAATTTATGGTCTCTCACTCAAATATAAAAACAATTTCCAAAGAAAGATAAATACTACATGGATTTTTCATGTAAAAGTTTGTTATTTTCTTATAAAACTTTATGTAACTCCCACTTGGCTAAGACATACAACACAAATATATAAATAAATAAATAAAATAAAATAAAATAAATAATTGTTGTCTCACCTAAACCCTTACCATTTTGAGATAATTTTGTTACATAGTTGTTCAACTTCAACATCTGAATTTAAACTAGTTTTCCTACAAATATTCATGATACCAATGATGACAACTTAGATTAAATTGGACCAAATATTAAATTTAATTGCATAAATAAATAATAATTAAAATACTTGTGCACATGAGTACCTGAATGAGCTCCTCTTGGTTTCAACAATAAATTGTTGGAGTAGTTTAATCTTGGAGAAAACCTCCCTCCACTCGACGAAACAACAACGAAGTCAACATTGACTTTTTTGTTGTAATGTTGGATCAAGGGTATTTTTATCCAAGATTATACAAATCCTAATTTATTCTCTACTAAACAGGGCCAACCATGTGAAGGTGGAAGCTCTCATGGCCTCTTCCTCCCCTCACATCACTCTCAATTCCCCAGTACCCAATCTATCTACTATATAGCAAATAGTTAAAAGCAAGACATTAAGATACATAAAAAAATAGAAAACATTCATTCATTCATTCATTCGTAAATCCACAAAATATTTCATCTCAATAAATTATTTCATAATAAATATGTTTACATAATATGAAACAAGGTCATGTACATAAAGAAACATATAACAATTATTCATTAACATATAGCATCCATTCATTCATTCATTAATCATAGGCACAAAATACTTCATCTCAAAAAAAATTATGATCAAAAATATGTTTTCATAGTATGGTACATGACGTTTTCATAATTGGAATGGGGATCATTTGGATGAGAACCATCATGAGGTTAATATGGAAAAAATAAGTATTGTTATGAAAAGTGTGATATGCACTATATTAGCTTAATGAATTGGTCCCTATGTTATGGATACATGTGAAATCATAGGTCATTACTATTGTAACATTGGTCTCTAAGATCAATACTTATATTGCACTCTTTGTAATGATTGTTTCTCTATTCCATGATAGTTATGGGATTACTATTACCACTACAGCCTTTATTGATCTTATTGTGTTACGTATTTCACTAATGAGATTGAGATCCAAGCTAATTGATGAGCCTCAAAAATGGGTAACTTATTGGGCTCATTTTTCCTATTATTCTCAATTAATCCACCATTCTTCATATTTCTATACATGCTTTTGAATATATTTATGTTAATTGAATGAGTGAGAATAGTCACTTGACCACAAAGTCTAATACGTGCTTATTGCGAATTTTTGGACATCTTTTGGACCAAGGTCAAGCATTTATGAGCAAGTTGACAGCCAAATATGAAGGAACAAGGCTAAGGATTTGTAGAAAGGGTGTCTCCAGCACTAAATGACCCCTTCCTCGAGTTCTCCATCATCAGCTCAGAGTTCAATAGCCCACCAAAGATGATATCAAGGGGCAACAAAGCAGATTTTGTGAAATGGATGATGTTAAGGAGGGTTGTTGGGAGTCCTCATGGTGCATAAGGAGGAAGGCTTCAAGCCTTTGTAGTTTAGCTATTGAACAGTTGTTTTTCGCACTTTAGTGTAGCTATGCATTTCAGCTCATTTTCGAGCTTTTGTTGTAAACAGTTTTGTGACATGGTTATTTTTTGAGTAATGGAGATAAATTTCACTTTATACCAGCTCTGAGCTTTCTTAGGAGGCTGTAGCTCTTGGGGTTGGTCCCAACCCAAGTGCCCGTACCTCCTTTGTGTACTTTTATGTGTTTTCTTTGCATTCATAGAATAATTTCTGTTATCTAGGTTAAGATCTTGCTTTGTTACTTAGGTTGTTTTTGAAGATTAAAATAGCTTTTCATACTTCATGTTGATTTGACAATTTAGGAAAGGAAAAGATCTAAAAAAATTCCATCAAACAATCATTGATCTCATCTCTCCCTCCTTGGGACCATGAGCTGGGACCAAGGCATACTTGTTGCCACAAAAACATTGGTTTTGCCTTTCCATGCAATTGCTAGTGTTAGATTTTTAGTTGGAAAAGTTGATACCAGTTGTACTTGCATGTGTAGATCTATTCTTGCTTAGTTTTCATAGTTATCTTGCATGATTTCATGTCTATAAAACTTTTGTTCATCATGTTTCTGGTTTTTAGGTCAAATTAGCTAGATCTCTGGTTTTCCTAGTCTTTGTTCGATCAGTTTTGGAAACTAGTGTGCAGAACACCTGTAATACATCCATGCCTATCCTTCCTCCATCATACAACCTACTCCAACCCATAATCCAAGATTCCTTCCCTTCATTTGCCACACTGTTCCCATTTGCCCTAATTTCTACATTCTTGTGCAACATTGCTCCATCCATCCTTAAACAAATCCAACCACCTTCATCACTCCTTAGCCTCATTTACTAGATCCTAGACCACTTAAAATCCTCATCCAAACTCAATTTCCACTTTCCCACCATTTTTCCACCATCAACCCTCTAAAATCCTCTTTCGGCTCTTCCTGTAGAACATCCTATAGAACCCCTGCAGACTTACTGTAGAAGTTCACGTGAGCAGTTTTTCGAGATCTAATCATTGTGAAACTCTCTAGAAGGGTGGTAGGGACCCCTTAGGCCCTCTTCTCACCTTCCCTACCTCCTACAAATGCCCACTCCATTTCCTTTCGTCAATCAACCTCTGCACAATAAAAAATCGTTAAAGCACATGCATAATAATTTTGCAAAATTACTCAAAAATGTAAAAAGATATTTTTTTCAAATTTTACTTCAAAAGTAGCTTAGTCACATGCATTTTACCTTTCCAAAATTCAATGGCATCAATTTCCACTGCTTTCATCTTTTTTCTTGCACCAGTAGGGTTAGCCGGTAAAACTAGGGTTTGCATTTCCTTTCAGCTTTCAGCTTCTTTCTGCAAGTAGACTAGCCTCTTTTGTGTTAGATTTCATCCATCATAGTTAAAAGCTTCTTCTAAGAGCTCATAGAAGTTGGCTTAATCTCCAAGCGGACTTGTGCCAGCTGATCAAGTGACAGCCTGCGGCAAGAGCTAGTATTTATGCATATAGCACCATCACTTCCAAGTTTGTTACGAACAACCGGGTTGATAAAAGTAAAGAAGGGAGTCACAGGATTTGCAGCATCATTGTTGCAATACTGGAGCTCACCATATTTTTAGCGCCATTTCCGGGGAAGCGTCAGAGTATTTGTGATTGTTGCTTTTCTTCTATTTTCTAATGCAACCTTCTGCTAAGTAATTTATTTAAGCAAAAGTAGAGTAGTTGTTTCATTTCCATTTTGCAATTTCATTTCTGTAAAAGTAGATTAGACATTTCCTACTTTCCTAGACTAGCATTTCAATTCTGCAAGCATATATTAACATTTCAATTCTGCAATTTGAATTCCGCAAGCGTAGATTAACATTTCATTTCTGCAATTTCATTTCAGCAGCATAGATTAGTCATTTCCTGCTTTCATTTCAATTCTACAATTTTCATTCCAGCAAATTTTACTTTAGTTAGTTGCAATTTGTTGTTCAATCAATTTCAATTTTGCAGGTACAAGCAGAGAAAAACAAAAAAATCAACCAAAAATAACTCATTTCATACCTCGTAGGAACATAGACAATTTAGGAAAATTCTTACCCAACACCCCCACCACATCACTGAGTCACCCTTCTCTCTTCTTCGGTGGTAGTGAACCTCCAGAGATATACGAAGATCCTCTAACAAAATAAGAGCAAGAAAACATTCCTCCTGAAACCATGGTCGAACACAGAAACGGTATAGGAGATGAGGAGAGAATAGAAGGTACCTTTCCCATCCAAGAGACCAATGGGGACACAAAAATGAAAAAAGTAAGTCACTCAACCTTACCTCACTTCCATGGATTGACCACTGAAGACCCTGATACCTTCTTGTTTGAGTTTGTTGTCCTTTATTGAACCTTTGACTATGCGGAAGACAAGAAAAAGTTGAAACTCTTTCCCTCTACCCTCAAGGATGCAGCACTACGTTGGTTCATGGGGTTACCTGGAAACAGTATAACAACTTGGGCTCAGATGCAGCAAGCCTTTAACAACAAATACCGGGATTACTATAGGTCAAAGGAAACGAAGGGAAAAATCTTTCGGATGACCATGGGAAGCGATGAACCTTTATAAGGCTATGAAGAAAGGTTCCAACTCAGTTATAAAAGGGCCAGGTGCACACTTGACCCCAAATCTCTAAAGCTAGTTCTGCTCCGAGGAATCCCTGAAGACCTTCTTGATACCCTCCATTTGCTGGTTGGAAGAGACATCTACCAACTACCTTATGATGACATAAAGACTGTGTTTACAAACCATTCTAAGGCAAACCGAAAAAGAGGTAGGGGGAATCAACAATCAACCAACACCACCTTCTCCAAACATGAGTTTGCAAATTAGATGGAAGACCTTAAAAGTGAGATGAGATAGACCATTGCCATGCAACTGGATATTTTCCGAATCCAACATAAGAAAGCGGAAGCTGAGAGGGCTTTGGCCATATTTTGTCCCAGATGTACAAGGAAACATCCTCAGAACAAGTGTCCATTGCACTCATTAGAAGTATGTTTCGTTTGTGAGGAATACTACCCTACAAACCAGTGCCGAACCTTACCCGGACTTAAAGCTATGTACCAAGGGGCTGAAGGAGCCACTTAACCATTCTACTTCCTAAACCAAAGGAGGCCACATGGATCCAACCCTTACTAGCAGGGGATGCAAGGGACATCCCAGACTTATTACAACCCCAACCAATCCACTCAATACCTTCTTGGGGTCCCCCTGTTCATCCTTCTTGGTCTGCACCCCCTCCTTGTTCATATCCATCTCAATACCATACTCAACTTGCTACTCATTCGTTTCATTCTCATGTTTAGTCCCAACCTCAGTGGAATGCACCTCAACAGGTGTGGAGGCCCTAATACAACTCTCCTCCCACCATTTTTCCTCCACCACCTGCTCAACCACAACCATTACCTCCTGCTCCTCCGAGACAACCCCAAATGCCTGCTCAACCGAACTCGGACCCCAATAACAGATAGGCCCAGTGAGTATATACTGGAGAGACAACATGCTCTACCTATGTTGTGGAGATTCAAGAGATCAACCTATGATCTGGGAAGGTCCTCCCAGATAGCCAACCTCCTCCTAAGGAGGATGAGGAAGAGAAACAAGAAAGTGAACCCAAAGCCATTCCACCCTTTCCTAAGAGACTAACTGGAACCACACAACCAACCCCAAAAGAGACTGAACTTCTGGGTGAGCTTAAATAGTTATGTGTGAAAATACCACTTCTCCAGGCCATAAAAGATATACCAATCTACAACAAATTTATCAAAGGGAAGTGTTTTAGGCACCCAGGTAAGCGCAAGAGAGATGCCCCAACTATCAATGTCATAGGAAAACTATCCGACCTAATGTTGGGACAAGTAATCTGTCTGAAATATTTGGACCCTGGGAGTCCTGTAGTTGATGTCCACATCAATGGCACCATAATCCCCCACACCCTAATTGATCTAGGGGTTGCCATTAATTTGATGACCCGGGACACTATGCTCAAACTCAACCTTCAAAGTTCCCTAAGAAAGACCTCGACAGTACTACAGTTAGCAGACCGCTCCACCGTGACCCTCGAAGGGATTGTGGAAGATGTCATGGTCTCTGTTGATTATTGGGAGTGCCCTGTGGACTTCTTGGTCCTTCAACCAAAGGCAAAACTCACTGGATACCCCCTCATTCTGGGAAGGCCTTGGTTAGCTATTGCAGATGCTTACATCAGTTGTCAAGCTAGGAGCATGATCATCAAGAATGGACCTATGTCCAAACAGCTTGTCCTATATCCTCCAGCCCAACCTCTGCTAGAACAGGACTTACCTCTCTAGTTGGAGGAGGAAGATGAGGATGAATTCTACTCTGCACCAGTGTGCACAGTGGAATCCACCAGGGGAGGTCCTCAAACAAGGATGACCTTATTGAGAATTTGATTCAGAATCCACCTCCCAGCGTGCTACCATTAGAAGAGTTGGTAGAAAACACCCAAGCTAGTGCTTTAGCGGATCTCTGTGTGGATGATCTGACCTCTCCCCAAGTTAAGAATGTGGAATTTGGCCTTGAAAGAACCTTGAGGATCAAATCATCCCTATCCCCCTCTCAAGAGAAGGAGCTGTGTAGCTTATTGAACTGCCATTTGGATGCTTTTGATTGGAGCTATAAGGAGATGAAAGGAGTCCACTCTTTAGTCTATACCCATCACATTTACATTAAAGAGGATTTTAAACCAGTCAGGCAGCCTCAAAGGAGAATGAAACCAGCCCTTAAGGACATTGTCAAAGAAGAACTGCAAAAGTTGCTGGATGCAGAATTCATCTACCCCATCTCTAAAAGCAAGTGGGCTTATCCTCTAGTGCTTGTGCCCAAGAAAAATGGGAAGTGGAGAATTTGTGTTGATTATCGAGAACTTAACAAAGCCACAAAGAAAGACCATTTCCCTTTGCCTTTCATAGATCAAGTGTTAGATGGGCTGGCAGGGAAGAAGTTCTTTTCCTTCCTAGATGGGTTTAACAGGTATAATCAGATCCAAATCATCCCAGAAGAACAAGATAAAACCACTTTCACTTGTCCATGGGGTACCTTTGCCTACTGGGTCC
>APFE031566507.1:138870-158523 GCA_000404065.3 Pinus taeda | reverse complement strand
GGTAAGAGATGTTCGAAGTTTTCTAGGCTTAGCAGGATATTATAGAAGATTCATTAAAGATTTCAGTAAGCTAGCCTCTCCATTATTTGGTCTTTTGGGGAAGGATGTTGAGTTCATATGGACTGACAACTGTCAAGAGGCTCTGGATGCGTTGAAAGGTAAGTTGGTAACTGTCCCAATCTTGAGAGGTCCAAATTGGGCCCTACCTTTCCACATTCACATAGATGCCTCGAACAAAGCCATAGGAGCAGCCTTAAGACAAGTTGAAGAGAAGCTACCATATGCCATATATTTTGTGAGTAAAAACCTCTCCAAGGCAGAGTTAAACTATACCGTAACCAACAAAGAGCTCGTAGCTGTAGTCCATTCCCTAAACAAGTTCAGAGACTACATCACTGGTTATCAAACATTCGTACACACTGATCATGCTGCAATTAGGTATTTGATGAATAAACCTGATGTAAATGCTCATATCATTAGATGGTTACTTTTAATGCAGCAATTCGTTCTGACCATTGTTGATAAGTCGGGCAAGGAAAATGTTGTTACTGATTTTCTGTCTAGACTAGATTTGTCTGCAGGTGAAGAAGGGGTGGTGGACGATCAAATGCCAAATGAACACCTGTTTGCTATTTCAGTACTCTCTCCATGGTTTGCTGATATAGAAAATTACTTGGTTTCAGCACAGTTCCCTCCACAGCTATCCTCAAAAGAGAAGAGAAAGATCGTGAGGAAATGCGCCCCATTCACATGGATTGGGGGCAACCTATTTAAACTTGGTCTAGATCATATTTTGAGGCGTTATGTCAGGGAGGAGGAAGTTTTTGACATCCTCCTCACCTGTCATGATGGGCCCTGTGGGGGCCACTTTGCAACAAAAAGAACTGCTTTCAAAATTCTACAGGCAGGCTACTATTGGCCCACTCTTCATCAAGGTGTCAGGAGATACATTAGCCAATGTGACTGATGTCAAAGGATGGGGAAACCAAATCCAAGGGATGAAATTCCCCTCCAACTTCAAGTGACTTTCGAGCCATTTGAGAAGTGGGGCATGGACTTTGTGGGTCCTATCAACCCTCCTTCAAACCAAATGTCTTACATCATTATGTGCACGAACTACCTGAAAAAGTGGGCAGAAACAAAGGTAATCAAGGCAGCAATAGAAGAAAAAGTGGCTAAGTCTTTGAGGGAAAATATTTCTACAAGTTTGGCTACCCAAGAGAGTTAGTCATAGATCAAGGAAGTCAGTTTACCTCTAACTTGATCGAAGACCTGCTCGCTCATCATAGGATTAAGCACAGAACTTCCACCCCTTATCATCTGCAAGCAAATGGATAGGTGGAAGTCACTAACAGAGCTTTGAAAGAGATTTTGACTAAAGTGGTAAGCAACAACAAAAAATATTGGGCAGATCGCTTGGTTGAGGCCACCTGCGCCTGCAACACTACTTGGAAAACTACAACAGGTTTCACGCCTTATGAGCTGGTCTACAGGAAGAAGGCTTTGTTGTCCATAGAATTTGAATATAACACATTGAGGTTGGCAGCTCAGCTGGACCTAGATCTCAGCCATGCATAATAGGAAAGATTACTTCAGGTGAATGGATTAGATGAACAGAGAATGAAGGCCCTTTTCCACTCAGAGGTGGTCCAACTTTAGAGGAAGATATGGCATGATCGGTACCTTAAAGAAAAGCAATTTCAGCCAGGAGATTAAGTGTTGTTATATGATTCAAGATACAAGGATTTCAAAGGGAAGCTGAGGACAAGATGGCTTTGACCATATACAGTGGAGAAATGCAATGACAATGGTTCAGTCCTTATCAGGAACATTAATGAGTAGGCCATCCCCATGCACGTCAATGGGAATCGATTGAAAATCTACAGGAAGCCCCTTCATAAGTAGTGTAGTTCATTGAAGACTTGGGATAAATCAGATATGGCGCTATTAGTGGAGCAAGCCCTGCCACCTCCACCCATACCCAGCCCACCCTATGAACATTCTAAATAAAAAAAAATGGAAAAATAAAACGATCCTTGGGTAAGAAGAACTCTGGAAACCGAGCCCAGAGGACAGATTAATGTAGGGGTGAAAGACCTCCTGGAGGCGACGCCCAACTGTCTCAAAAAAAAAAAAACCTAATTTCTGTTGAATAATTGCAAGTTACAGGAAGGACATCACAGGTTAGGAAGATCGTACAAGACAAAGACAGAGGTCAGAACCAGGCTGCAAGCATCCCTCACAATCCATTCCTCCATGACCACTACCCTTTCCTAAGATTTGGTCTCATTTGGGCTAAGATTTCACCTTCTACAAGAAGTTTTGTGTCTTCTGCAAGAAGATCCTATAGAGCCTACAGACAAGCCAAAATTGATCTCAGAAGAGGACCCGAAGGTTGGTAATCTATCTATGAGGCCTGTAAACATCCTTGCTTCCATCCATCGCCATATGTCACCTTTTTCCATCTCTGTACACCTCCATTTCACTCATTTTTTTTATGTTCCTGCACAGTCACACACAGAAATCCTATTTTCTTCATACTGCCAGTAGAAACTTCTTAATGACAAATCAAGCAACAGTTTTTCACTCACCATACCTATTACCATCCATCTAGATTCCTCATCATTTGAGACCCTCATCAGTAGTATAGCCCTGCTCATTCTAGCTAGCATTCCAGGAGGAGAAGCAGCTACAGGACATCCTACAGGAATCCTGTAGCAGCTAATCCCTCTAAAAGACATATTCCAGAGACAGGGACAGCAAAGCATGGTAGAAGAGACATGCATGGAGCTCTTCTTGAACATAAGAAAATCAGCAGTAGCAGAGGCCAAGCATGCAGTGTGCATGCAGCAATAGCGAATGAAGGAATGGGTTCCAGAACTTGAAATCTGCATAACACGACCGCAACCACGCAGGTAAGTGCCTAAACTCATTCTTCAATTGCATAAATAATATTTTAAAAGCTGCATGACTATGGGAATGGTTCAGATTGGGTGGAATCGATGGCCAATCAACTGGCCACCCTCAGCCAGTTACATATCCTCGTGGAATCCAAACGAGCCCTATTACATTCAAAATTGCCGATTAGATGTGCAACTAGCACGTGTTGAGTGTCCATTCAGAGAGCAATCGTTGGGACTGGTAGTGGTGGTGGCAGATAACGGGAGAGAGGAGGTGATGGTGGTTAGAAACATGCAGAAACATTATGGCTGTGACGTCGGATCAACAGTCTGTCCAGCCACCTCATCCCCTCACCACGAATCACGCCGCAGTTAAAAGACGCTCAGTCGAAACATGCACCACCCTCTGTTCATTCTGCAATCACGAAGTTCTCAATTGGAGTACATATCCACTGCTTCCAAAATAGTTAACCAATCATCCTCCACTAGTTTTTATTCCTGTCTTCAAAAATCTTCCGTTTACCAGGCTCTATCGGAAGCGCAATTCCATTCTACAGGAACCGGGAGCCTTCTACAGGAAGGGTTCTACAGGAAAGGTAGAGAACCACTCGACAGAAGGGAAACCCAGAATTTTAGTTGAATTTCAAGCTCCAAATGAGGTAGGCCCGAGAGAACTTCTTTGTGCATGATTTGTTTGTGCAAGGTGGTGAATTGAACGGTATCAGTTTGAAAAATGAGAGCAAAAGTTTGCTTGTGTATTGAAAAACCGTGAAATATTGCCTGCATATTTCACTAAATTTACCCAGTTTTTTCTCTACATTCCAAAATCTCCTCATCATTTTTTAAATTCTCCTATAAGGAAGATACATGCTACAGTAGAGGCCACCCTGTGTGTGTGAAAAAACTAAATTTACATATCTATCTATGTGCTGAGAAGAGAACCTGTGTCCTTATGCTCTGTTCTATAAAAACAAAATTCTTCTTTCCATAAATAGACAGTCGAATTCTGGGTGACAGTGGTCTTAAAACAAGGGAATTATTGCTATTTGGTATTATAAGGAACACACGAGAAATTCCTTCTTGGGTTCAGAAGAAACCAAATTCAGTTATCCTCTGGTTGAGTGATTGATTGTTGTTTTCCTGAGCATTTTCTTTTCTGGTTAAAACATAAGAAGAACACTAAAAACCATGCCAGGGGGATTCATAAGGAAAGAGCCCTCAGACTCCAGCAAGCTGTACGAGCACCCTAAAGTGGTGGACCTTTTCACCTTAGCAAATTGGATATCCTTATTTGACAAAATTCAGGGTCATGATGAGGAGATAACTGAAGAGTTTTTAATGTCCCTGAGACCACATTCAAAGACACATGCCACTGTTAGTTTTAGGGGTTTGACCCTAGAACTCACCCCTGAGCACATTAGTAGTTTACTGGTCTACCATTTGGGCTCCCATGGAGCAAGGAAGAGAGATCATTGGGGAAAATTTCTAAGAAAACATTTTTTCTTCCCAAGGAGCATCCTGTAGAAGACAAAAATGGAGTTAGAAGGACAAGCCTGCCTCCTCTCTAGAGCGAAGTTAGTTATCAAATTATGAAGTACATCACATGTGAAAGGAGGTTTAGCATCATCTATGGATACCATTTTTAGTTGTTATGTGAATTAAGGCATGTGATTGACTTGCCTCCAGCCAAGAAACTGAGCATCCCATATTTCCTTCTTCAGTCCTTAATTGCATGTGGTACAAAGCTAAATGAAGGGATCCCAAATTAGTTGACCCACCATGGGCTTATCAAATTGTTGGTGGAAGATGCTTTACACACCTACACTATCCCCATATCTTGGGAAATCTTTAGAAACACGTCCAGAAATGATAACATTAGAACTTTGGTTGAAAGCATCACTCCATCCAGCAGTGAGGAGGGGGAGCAAACTAAAGAAATGGAAAAAACAATGATGAGGGAACACAGGACATCTAAGCAAATGGTAGAACAGAGGAAGCACAAGAAGAATATAAAGAATTAGCAAGACTATTGAGCCCAAAATAGAGGAAGAAACAACAACAAAAACAGCAAGGGAAAAGAGGATACATAGTAGAAAGGAAAAGGCCGAAAAAGCCCAAATGAAGGTTGCCACAGCTAAAACAGGCACCCAGAAAGAAAAGGAAAAGGCACACCCTGAGATATTAGTGACACAGACAGAAATAGTGGACACAAACATTTCTATAGGAAGCGAAGAAAAGACCAGCAGGAAGAGAAATCCGTAGAAACATTGGCAAGGCAGGTAGTAGTTGTGCTTGCTGCATTAAGCACACCTACAAAACAAAAAGGAAAGAGAAAGAGGAAAACCTCCATGTACTTTGAAGCCAGCAGAAGCACATGGATCAAAGTGGGAAAACCCCAGCCACAATCAAAGGAACCAACTGTCATTGAGGACACAACCACTAAACCCAAAGAAGAGTCTCCTTCAAAGATATCTATCACCTATGAAAGAGGAAGCCCAAAAACCTCCACCTAGAGAGAAAGAATTAGGATGATGGACTCAAAAATAGCTCTACAAGAAGCTGAAACATCTCTACAGGAAATTCTAGAAGTTAAAAGAGACTAAGAAATTGGAGGAGAAGGTAGCCAAACAATCAAAAGGAGAAGAAAATACCGAGGAAATGTTGGAGCCAAGCCCTCAGCCTAGCTTGGGCTCATCTTACAACCTGTTAGAAGGTGGGAAGATCATCCCATAGAATTTTGTTGTACCACTTTTCTTTGCATTGGAACAAGAGCGGGTTAGGACTCACACTTGGATGAGGATTGCCAGATCCAAGGGTGTGGTAGACATAGGGCACCTGGAGGAATAGCTAAAGGAATCAAGAAAAGAGTTGGCCGTGGTGAGGCACACAGAAAGTAGTCAGAGAGCCAAATTACAGGAATAGAATGAGCTGCTGAGAAAGCAGTTACAGCTATAGGAAGGTCATAAGGAAGATAGGTCGTCCATTAATGGGGGAGCAGCTGCAGCAAGAAGGACCTTGAACAGACAGGGAAACAACCAAGGAATAGCAGAGAGAAAAAAAGCTGCCAACTCATGTTGAGATGCTAACAAAACTGCTACAGGAAAAGGAGTCACAGGCAGCAGAAGAAATACAGGCTTTAAAACAACAAGTGCAAGAGAAAGAAGCCCAAATGGCCTGCATGGCCAGTTGGGCAACAAAAGCCTTATAATGTAGGCAACCTGCTAAGTCATATGCATTATATCTTAAAGATCAATGGTTGCAATTTCAAATTAACACATTGGCCTAAAGGGGCACCATTCCATTCCAGAACTACAATCAGTTCATGCATTTGTGTGACAGTAGCTCAGCTGAAGATAAGGCCAAGTTAGCAGAATTATATTTACACAAATTGGCACTTCCAAACATGAATATGTGGGACCCCAATGCAGCATTGGGAGATGTGCAACTAATGGCCAATGGCCTCTTGGTTAAACCATGAGGAAAAGAGGGCAACAGAAATTCAAGATGTTATGGACAAGCTTAGGCTATTGCTCACTTTGAGGACATGGAAAGACTGTTGGGTGATAACTGCATTCATGTTTGCACAAGGAGACGGAACACATTGTTCCAAAGTCTAAAAATAAGAGAGTACCACTCCCCAACAAGGATGCGGGAGGCTTTGGCCAGAGTACCCCTTTAAAAACAGTCAATGAAAAATCTAAAGGCCAACTAGATTGGCCTAAAGTTCGGTCCTCCATTGCTTTTGGGACTGCTGGAAGGAGTCAAAGAAGAAGAAGAACACAAGAAATGGGAGGAGGTATAGAGAAAAGCAAGGTTTCATGACTGAGAACAGGACATCACCTCAGAAGCCTGGGATGTCAAAGAGGCAGTCAAAGCAATCAAAGATGATGAGCTGGATTAGTTTCTCAGAGGATGAGCAACATATTCAACAGGGGGGTGATGATGAGCCCCAAAAATGGGTAAATTATTGGGCTCATTTTGCCTATTATTCTTAATTAATCCACCATTATTCATAGTTCTATGCATGCTTTTGAATATATTTATCTTAATTGAATGAGTGAGAATAGTCACTTGACCACAAAGTCTAATACGTGCTTATTGCAGATTTTTGGACATCTTTTGGACCAAGGTCAAGCATTTATTAGCAAGTTGACAGCCAAATACGAAGGAACAAGGCTGAGAATTTGTAGGAAGGGTGTATCCAGCACTAAATGACCCCTTCCTCAAGTTGTCCACCATCAGCTCAGAGTTCAACATCCCACCAAAGATGATTTCAAGGGGCAACCGAGTAGATTTTTGAAGTCGGTAATTAGCTGCAGTTTTGAGTAGCCAAGCTCCTAAAGTTAAGGAGGGTTGTTGGGAGTCCTCGTGGTGCATAAGTAGGAAGGCTTCAAGCCTTTGTAGTTTAGCTATTGAACTGTTGTTTTTCGCACTTTAGTGTAGCTCTGCATTTCAGCTCATTTTCGAGCTTTTGCTGTAAACAGTTTTGTGACATGGTTATTTTTTGAGTAATGGAGATAAATTTCACTTTGTACCAGCTCTGAGCTTTCTTAGGAGGCTGTAGCTCTTGGGGTTGGGCCTAACCCAAGTGCCAGTACCTCCTTTGTGTACTTTTATGTGTTTTCTTTGCATTCATAGAATAATTTCTGTTATCTAGGTTAAGATCTTGCTTTGTTACTTAGGTTGTTTTTTATGATTAAAATAGCTTTTCATACTTCAGGTTGATTTGACAATTTGGGAAAGGAAAAGATCTGCAAAAAGGCCATCAAACAATCATTGATTTCATCTCTCCCTCCTTGGGACCATGAGCTGAGACCAAGGCATACTTGCTGCCACAGAAACACTATTTTTTCCTTTCCATGCAATTGTTGGTGTTAGATTTTTAGTTGGAAAAGTTGATACCAATTGTACTTGCATGTGTAGATCTATTCTTGCTTAGTTTTCATAGTTATCTTGCATGATTTCATGTCTATAAAACTTTTGTTCATCATGTTTCTGGTTTTTAGGTCAAATTAGGTCAAATTAGCTAGATCTCTGGTTTTCCTAGTCTTTGTTCGATTAGTTTTGGAAAATAGTGTGTAGAACACCTGTAATACATCCCTGCCTATATTTCCTCCATCATACAACCTACTCCAGCCCCTAATCCAAAATTCCTTCCCTTCATTTGCCACACTATTCCCATTTGCCCTAATTTCTACATTCTTGTGCAACATTGCTCCCTCCATCCTTCAACAAATCCAACCATCTTCACCACTCCTTAGCCTCATTTACTAGATCCTAGACCCCTTCATATCCTCATCCAACCTCAGTTTCCACTTTCCCACCGTTTTTCCACCATCAACCCTCTGAAATCCTCTTTCGGCTCTTCCTGTAGAACATCCTGTAGAACCCCTGCAGACTTACTATAGAAGTTCACGTGAGCAGTTTTTCGAGATCTGATCGCTGTGAAACTCTCTGGAAGGGTGCTAGGGACCCCTTAGGCCATATTCTCACCTTCCCAACCTCCTGCAAACACCCACTCCATTTCCTTTCGCCAATCAACCTCTGCACAGTGAAAAATCATTAAAGCACACGCATAATAATTCTGCAAAATTACTCAAAAATGCAAAAGATTTTTTATCTTTATTTATTTATTTATTATTATTTTTATTATTTATTATTATTTATTATTTATTATTATTTATTATTATTATTTATTTATTTATTTATTATTTTATTATTATTTTATTATTATATTATTATTTTTTTTTTTATTTTTATTTTATGTTTTTTTTTATTTTTTATTTTTTTATTTTTTTTTATTTTATTTATTTATTTATTTATTTATTTTTTTTTTTTTTTTTTTTTTTTTTTTTCAGATTACTCAGAAGTAGCTTAGTCACATGTCATACCTTTCCAAAAGTCATGTCATCCATTCCACCACTTTCCTCTTCTTTTCTGCACAGTAGAGTTAGCTGGTAAAACTAGGTTTGCTAGGGTTTCATTTCCTTTCAACTTCATCTTCTTTCTGCAAGTAGATAGTCTCTTTTTGACAGATTTCATCCATCACAGTTAAAATCTCTTTTAGAGCTCATAGAAGTTGGCTTTAAGCTCCTAGCGGACTTGTGCCAGCTGATCAGTGCAGCCTGCGGCAAGAGCTAGTACTTGTGCATATAGCACCGTCGCTTCCAAGTTTGTTACGAACAACCGAGTTGATAAAAGTAAAGAAGGGAGTCCTAGGAGTTGCAGCATAATTGCTACAATACTGGAGCACGCCACTGATTATGAAAAATAAGTGGAAATAGATATTACTCATATATGGAATAGGCTATCATACTAATCAATCATAAACAATGCAATTAAATTCCGTTATATAAGAGGCACGTGCTTACAGATCGAACACCAATGTGATTACCCATATCATACATAAGTACTCACATATTTATTGGTCATAATATACAAATAGTGCTATCTCCAAGTAATGATAAGGGGAAAGGATAGATATGGTCGTAATAATAGGTATAGTGATAAGGATAACCAATTCCCAAACGTATTGAATTGTATCCATATTAGCTTTGATTGCCATAAATGTACGACTAGTCACTAATTATTTCAACCATGTTAGGTAATAGAGACAAATCTAGTACTAGTATGACATCAAGCTCTAATAGGTAAGCTATAAGATATTGTGTATAAAGGGAAATACAAGCTTATCTATAAACATCATTAGTTCAATATTCAACCTCATGAGTAATGGTAACCACTTTAGTTAACACTATAGATTAGATCAACTTATGCTTGAATATTCATAATACTTGTGTAAAATGAATGGCAGTGTTCAAACTTTCCCTAATCTAATAAGATATATGGGCTTAATAATGATACCATATATTTACCATATATGAACTATATGGAGATCCCTAATAAACTACTATGAATAGTTAAGGGTTATGATTCAGTTGATAAAATAGGTGTAATTATTACTATACCTTATCACTTTCACAATTACAGTACTAATACGATCTATGTTTGCTCTTTATTAACTACATAGATTACATAGATTGAACAAGTGGTTTAATACTATGAACTGAACCTCATACAAGTTGTAACAAGGTAAGTACTCCTTATAATAAGGATAACATGATATGAGCTATTACCCTTATATTACACATAAGTATGATTGAGATTTGTAATGGATACAAAAGTAATGAGACTAGTCATGGAAAACTTATATCTTAATGAAACCCATAGCCATTCCTAATTATGAGCTAATATTTATGGTTACATCATGTGTTAAGAGATCATAATAATATCTGTATTCAATTAGTGTGATAAATCTTATACCTTATCATTGTAATTACGATAAATACAATATCATTCTATAAACAAAGGACATAAGTAATTATTGTTCAAACATAACTGATATGTATTATTTAGCTTAAGCATGTGTGTTATAGTATTCATCATATCTAATCATTTTATACTATTGATACTCATGTACTAGTTAATTCAATGTGATTAATTAGGATCAATACATGATGTTACATATGGGAAAACAACAAACAAGAAGCTGATAACAAGCATGCTGATTACATATAGGATTGGTATTTAATACGAAGAGCTCACCTATTCATATATGGTTCTTAAAGCTAACAACATGAGAAATTAGGTGGAATAAGAATATGATGAAAACATATCTATGGGGTACTATAGCTATAAGGTACACACTAAATAATGGTGATCATACTAAGTATGATGATATGACTAAACAAGTAAAGCTATTGTAATTCAGCTCAATACTTCAAGCCATTTTGCAACTCTTCCTGTTTATAAGGAAACATCTAAGAGAATAATATTTTTTCATCCTCATATGTTCCAATGAAGGGGACTATAGATTTACCAATATTAATCTTCATGCCAGTGGAAGAACAATAAAAATCTATTATTTTATTTAGTTTTTCTGCATCCCTTCTAGAACCATCACAAAAAATTAAAATGTCATCTACAAAAAACAAATGAGATGTAAACATACTCCTACCAATCAAAATGCCCTTGAATAAACCTATTGGATAGTTGGAATTGTGTGCATGGCCAGACGCCTTGAGAAGGCATCTACAAGTGTGTTGGCATTGATGTCAACAACCAAGCTGAGGAGTTGGCTTGACTAACAACTGGGAGGAGTGTTTGCATTGATGCCAACTAGACAAGCTTGGTTGATTGTTGCAACAAATGCTGGTAGTGATGGCTCAGGAGGAATCTCTTGGTAGCTGCATGCTTCATGTATAAAATCATCATAGTAGAAGGCTTATTTGAAAATCCAGAAAATGATGATTACAGTGATGGCCTAGGATGGAAGTCCATGGGAGCTGCAGGCTTCATGTTAAGGACACATTATGGGTGAGTTTCCCAGTTGTCTAGAGAACCAAAGAGCAGAAGGATGGAAGTGAGATTGGAGCAACGTTTTGAGGTAGAATATGGATTTAGTGGCTAATCACACCCTCTCCTTTGGAAAGTGCTTGGGAAGAGCCTTCCAACGATATGCGGAAGTCCAGATATGGACTTATGGTTCAAACATTATAGCTTGTTTAACTTGAGGGATTTGAAGCCTCAAGCAAGGGAATTGAGTACATCAGAGATAAGAGATCGGAGGCCAAGCCATATCGACAATTAGAAATTAGAGGGAAACGATATTGGAAATTGAAAATCAGAGGTCTCGCAAGTCGGAGCATCGAAGGTCTCGTAGATCGGAAGTCCCACAGATTAGAGATCCCACATATTGGAAGTCTCGCAAATTGGAGGTCTTGCAAGTCGGAGCATCGAAGGTCCCGCATATCAGAAATCCCACAGATCAAAGGTCCCATATATCATAGAAAAGGCACAAGGCCAAATCGACAATCGTCATTTGGTGGGTCTAGGCCATATCACATATTGACAATTGACGTTTTCAAAATGACAGCAACGGGAAAGTGTCGATCAGTGAACACCAACTGAGCTTAAAAAAGGTCGGGACAATGCAATCTTTGTTAAATTATTAGGAAGGCTAAAAGAGAAACTATAAAGAAATTCTTCACAAAACCAAGGTGGATGAGCTATTTTCTCTCTCCTCTAAGCAAGGCACATGGTGACATCTGATTGGGTCCGATAAGGACACATGGCAGCTAGTGATGGGCTCTAATGAGGACAAGTGGTGGTGTCTAGTTGGCTCTGATAAGGACACATGGCACCATCGAAGGAGCTCCGATGAGGACACATGGAAATGTCTGTTAGGCTCTGATAAGGATGGATAACAAAATCTGGTAAGCTCCGATAAGGACACATGATAGCAGGTGGTGAGCTTTGATGAGGACAAGTGGTAGGATGTGATTAGTTCCAATAAGGGACACATGGTCACTTACATCAGCATGACATCACTGTATGGAGGGACATGTTGCAAGATGTTTCAGTGTTTATGGATGGGCTAATGGGCCATATCTGGGTGACAAATGTAAGTGGTCAAAATATGCCACTTGGCAATTAGATGACATCACTTCGGCAATCAGCGATCAGAGGTTTGCAATGGTTGGCTCATGTGCCACAATGAAATTTCACCAGGATGCGGGATAGCAGGTGGTCGCGAAGGATTAAGGAACCAAGGGCTAGGGCTGAATAGAGGGGTCAATTGGCATGAGACATCGGTGATTTGTGATGGACATCACATTGTCACGAAGTGGAAATTGTCGATAAGGGGCTCCGATGTGGTAAGCACATGGTCTAGAGGAAAGACAAGAAACCAAGGGTATGACACTTTATAAAGGGAAAAATACTCCCGGATAGGAGTCTTTAGGCCTTAGTGCCTTAAGACTAAGCCTTAGGTCACATCCTTCGGTCCTATGGTAAGAAATGCACGGTAAGGGCTAAGCAGCAAGGGAGCTAGGAAATTGAAGATCATCGATCCACTGTTTGTTGTTGTTGGAACAATGGAACAAATGAAAAATGTTGATAAAGAGGGCTCCAATATGTACTAGCACTTTGTTGTGAGACTAATAAGAAACCAAAGGTTCAGATATTTAACACAAGGAAAAAGACCCCCAACAGAGTCTAAAGGACTTAGTGCCTCAAGTCTGAGCCATCGGTCGCTTCCCTCGATCCTAGGGTAGAAATTCGATAAAGGGGCTATATCGACAAAAAGGGCCAAGAACGATCAGAATCGTTGGTTTCACATGTATGGTTGTGAATGAATTTTCAATAGAGGAAAATAATCTAATAGTTCTTTGTAGTATAAATCCTCCAATAGAGTAGTAGTACAAAGCTGTATTGACAACTGTATGAATCGACAATGGTGGTTTTGAATGCAGATTCGTAAGATTGATGATAGAAGATATCTCGTGCATGCATTATAGAAATACCATGCTTGAGTATGGAGATGCCATGTATGAAGTACAAAAAATCCATGTTGTAGTGCTACCAAGCTCTGTAAGCCTTGAATAGGTATGGAGAGTCTCAATGACGAGAGAGTTGCAGATAGAGAGGACTATACCTATCTTGAGTAAGAAGGCAGACTGATAATTAATTATTAGTATGGAGAAAACATTCAAGATAGTCAGAGGCCCATTCTCAAGTGAATGCAGTGACAAAGACCAAGTCCGATGCAGACAAAAGAATGCAGGGCCGTGCCGAGGTACAATGCGTATTGTTGACACATGACAATGTGGCAGCATTGATTGGGGAGACAACAAAGGAATAAAACCTATGAGCTCAATTGAGCATGGTGGGAAAATAATATTGTTTCCATAGAGCCAAGTGAAAAGAGCTCTGAGTAAGTGAACTACTGTGAGAGGCTATGTAAGAGCCAATTCTGTGTGTAAAGGTCGAGTGTGCTTAAGTAGAAGAAAAGAGAATACCTCAAGAGTAGCACTTTATGTGTGAGGCTAATTTTCTTGTGTGCTGTGTGTAAGGCCAAATGTGCATGTGTTGTGTATGTAAGGCCTGAAGTGCATGTGTGCTGAGAAAAAGGAAGAGGAGCCTGCATTGTGTGAGTAAGGTTGAGTGTGTGCCTTTGAGAGCATAAGCCTAAGATCTAAGCCTTTGCAATGTGAAGCAAGTCTGAGAACCAAGCCTATGTTGTGGAAAGCAAGAGGTAGAGAGTAGAGTGACTTTTTTTTAGAGTAGATAGCAGAGGGTTGAGAGTGAATGTTGTTGAGCAGATCACAATGATACTGAAGAGAAAAACAAAGAGTTGCAAAGTGCAACAGAGTGAGCATAGTTCAAAGCTATTATCAAGTGGAGTAGCTGCCAAATCACAAAGGACATTCAATTCCTATTGAATGTGAGTTGGTGCCTACATATAAGAAGTTGGTGCTTCCATCTCTAGAGGAGCTTGGGAAGGCTTAGGGATCGGTGCCTCCTGCAAGTTGGTGCTTGCATAAATCCAAGGAAATGCAAGTTGGTTCTTGCAACAAATCCATGAGGTCGGTGCATCATATGGTGCTTCTGGTAAGCTGGACAGGTGTCTACAAACAGAGGGAGTTAGTTCTTCTTGCTAGTTGGTGCTAGCAAACAAATCAAAGGGGCTTGGTGCTTCCTGTGAGTGGTTTCTCACAAAAAAAAATTGATGTAATAAAGTGGGTGCTCTTAATTTACATCAATAACAATAACAAGCTTTATGGTTTTTCCCTGAAAGGGTTTCCATGTGAAAAATCTTGTGTCTATGTGTATGATGCTTATGGCTTGTTTTCTTGTTTGTTGAGTTTATGTTGTTGCCATATTATATATTGTTGTTGGTTATATGGTTGGATGCCAAGTTTAAATAAGAAAAGTAAACTGGCATAAAGAAGTAAATATTAGCCTTGATACCGATTCGCCCCCCCTCTTAGTATTATAATTGTTTTCCAACAATTGGTATCAGACCCACATTCCTTCAGAAATAGCTTAATCACTAGAAGGTAGATCAAAGGGAAACAATGGCTAATGAATTTTGGTTAACAATAATAGGAGTTCCATCTTTAAACGAATCAAACTGTGGGCTTGATTATGAAGTCTGGGAGGTTTTAATGATGGAATGTTTACTAGCCTTGAATGTTGACATGTGACACTTTGTTCATTATAGAGAGAAGAATGAGAAGAATGTAAATGTCAAAGGGATCATCATAAGAGGGTTATCTAAGACGGATGTTGATAAAGTGAGGCATTGTAAGTCGGCAACAAATGTGCCTAGTAGTCTGCAATGTGTTCATAGTGTAGACAACCATATAGCTCAAGAAGAGGCTAAGGAGCCCCGCTACTTTGGAAATGAACCAGAACATGGTGAAGTTGTTTCTCATCACATTCTTGTTGATGAGGAAGAGGTCTTAGAAGAGAGACCATGCTGCTCAGACTCTATAATCTCTAATGATGAAGAAAAGGATCCAGATGAAGGGATATTTTCTGAAAATGGGTTGATCTCAAGTCTAAAGGATATCAAGGACCTATCAAAGGTAATTCCTACGTAAGAGGAGAAACTAAAACTCTATGAGCTTGAGAATGAGAATTTGAGCAAAACATTAGTTGATCTAAATTCTCAACAAGAGGAGGCTAGTAGGCTGATTGGGATATTAACTCATCAACTGAGTGTGCAGGAAGCTTGCTGCGAGAGACTACAAACTGAGGTATAGAGTTGTCTCAATATCAGAAGTTGAAGGGAGTTCAAGACTCCAACAACAAAGAAATAAGGTTGTTGGATAGTAGTAGCAACAAGGACAACAGCAGCAGTAAGGACAACAACAACAACAAGGGAAGCAACAATAAAAAGGTAAGAAAAGACAATGGTAGAAGGCTAAGAAGCAACAGCCTGTAGTGCAATAGAAACCCAAGCAACAACAACAACAAGTGCAATAGAAGAGGCAAAGGCAGATGCAAGGAAGAATGCATGATAGCAATGTGGGCTATCATGAAAGGAACAAGAAGACCAGTAGAGGACCCCTCATTTTCAGAGATAGAGCATTCGAAGAAAAGGTAACTGTTGTCATCAAAACCCTTTTCATGGTTTTTATTTTTCTTGTAAAAACATTTGTCATAAATCCATATACTGTAGATGGAATGCAAGGAAACAAAGTGTGTTGGGTAGCAGTAACCCAAGAATGCAATAAAAGGTTGGGAGAAGGCATGTTGGCCATTATAGGAGTTTTGATAAAAACATTGTCAAAAGGAGTAACTCGCTGCCCCATTCTTAGGCCAAATTAGATGTTATGATTGTGGAAAATTTGGGCACAAGAGAGCTTGTTGCATAAATGAGAAGAAAATGAATACTTCTTAGCATAAGCATGTGAATGTATCAGCTCGAGGTTTGAAGACAAGGGCAAACAATGGAGTTGAGAAATATAGACTTGTCTTCAGTGCTCTGTGTTAAGAGAGCAAGATGAAAAGAGGAGGAAGAAATCAAAAGAGTGATCCTCCTATTTTCGTAGCAAACCCCTCTGTGAGGTAGAAAGACATCAAGAGGATTTGGGTGAAGAAAGAGGCGGTAAATGAAAATTTTCCTCTACCCATGTGCAGCCAAGGGAAGACCCAAACAGGGGTAAAGAAAAAGAAAGATGGGATTGCTTCTATTAGAAATCGACCTTTAAAGGTCTGGAGGAAGAAGGAGGATGATCTGATTAGGGGGAGTAGATTATCAGTTTTGCCTCAAGGGAGGTCGAGTAAGTCATATGCAGGAGGCCAAGAAGATGAACATAATGGTGCATTTGTTGGATAAAGGTGGAGTGAAACCAACATGAGAAGTACACAACAATATCTCTTGTTGTGGGAAGAAGATGAGCTGCAGTAGAAGTGTGGAATGACAGGAAGCTCACATTCATTTCTATCCATAGGAATAGTCCCCACACAAAGGCAAGGAAGATTTGTAAGAGATCAGGGAGCATTGGCTCAGGGGGAGCTGATTTTACAAGCAACAACAAGAAATAATGGGCAGCCTTAGAAAGGAATATTGTCGAGCAAAGCAAAGGTTTGCATCTTTAGTGAAATACTCTTATTTCATTTAAGTTGTAAGTATAATTATTCATAGCAATCTTGTGTTCATGAAACAAAATTTGTGTAACTTTTTTCATGTCCCTTAACCCTGAATTGGTATAGCTATGTCAATTGGTTGTGATGGGATCATGTTGAGAAACCATGTGTGCAAATAGACATTTATTTTTGAGAAATGAAATAGAAGATTTTTCCTGGTACAGTGTTCCATTTGTATCATTTCTTTTGGTGCAAATGGTATGAGTTGTAAAGCAATCCCTATTATATGAGAATGATCTCAAGGGGAGAAGTGGAGATGCTCAATGTAGAAAAACTTGTAGATTCACAAGCTCATGCAATGTACTAAAGCAAGAGACAAGAAACCACTTATACTATCAACTAGCAGAAGCCAATAGATCAATGAAAACAATAATCGATAAGAGGAAGATAATCAAATACACTTAACACAATAAGTATTCGGGGAAAGCCACAACTCAAAACCCCACTATCTGTATTGCATATATTAGAAATCCAAGATGATAATACAATGCTTGTTCTCTCAATAACAATCCCAACACTCAGTAAAATAAATCTCCAACTCACAAGAAAAATCTTGGCCAACACTTAGCCAATTTTGTAGCTCTCCAAGTCCCTATTTCCTTGTGAAATTCCTATGGCTGATCAACCCATATTAATAGGAGGCCAGTGCATCCAAAATTGCACAATCCCTTCAAGGTTTAGTTCACAATTTCATGCATGATCTATACAACTCAGTCAATCATACAACTGATAGTACACTGTCCCCGCACTCTAGTCTTAACTGGGTCTTTCTCAGAATCAACATGCATGAGTTTCTAATGAGGGAACCTTTAGTTAACTAGAGTAGCACTAGTTAATGCATTAGTGCACCAACTGACTGTTAACTCACTATTAGTTCCTCAAACAATTTGGAACTAATTTAAATAGATTTAACTCAATAAACTAATTTAACTAATTACAACTCATCCTAACTCATCTTATACCCCTATAGAATAGGGAGAAAATATACATGACTTCAGAAAGACTTCCAACTTGAAATTCCTAAGCTACTTAAGTTAATTAAATTTAATTAACTATTTACAAGTTTCTATGAGAATAGAATTCAATTTTAATTCTCAGTTTAATTCAAGGACAAATTAAACTGGAAATTTTTGTTGCCATTTCTCAACACTCCCTCTCAACAAGAAAGGGATTATCAGCTACCCCGATCCTATCTTTGTGAAACTCGAATTTACATCTTGACAATGCCTTGATCAAAATGTCAACATCTTGCTCCTCCGTGGGAATGTACTCTAACAACAATCTCTGAGATGATGATATCAGATATCATTATGCTTGGACCGATCATGAATAACTTGATTATTAGAGAGTTCGATACAACTCTCATTATCACAGTTGGATCCATCTGTTGACCAAACAAACCAACCAGGATCTTCCTCATCCAGATGGCCTCACATGTTTCCTGACTCGCAGTCATGTACTCTGCCTCTAGCGAACTGAGTGCAACTGATCTCTATTTCCTGCTGTACTATGAAACTATCAATGACCCAATACTGAAGATCCCTCCTGACGTGCTCTTCCTGTCAGATAGACTCCCTACCAATCTGCATTAGTGAAGCCTTGAAGCTTCACTCCCTCTATCCATCTATACCATAATCCATACTAACAAGTGTCTCTGAGGTATCTGAACACATGCTTTTTCGCCTTCCAATACAACTTGGTAGGCCTAACCATGTTTTTGACTAAGTTGTTTAACTGCATAGAACATATCCGGTCGTGTGTTCACCAAGTACATGAGTGAACCCACAAGCTGCCTGTAAACAGTATCTTCCACTACTTCCCTTGAAGTAGCATCCTCCTTCCTCCAGTTACCTGCAAGAGGAGTCTCCATGGATTTGTTTCTCTCCATGCAGAATCTCTTGAGCATCTCATTGGCATACTTGCATTTAGACACAAACAACTCCCCATCTCCTTGCCATACCTCCATGCCAAGAAAGTAATAAATGAGTCTCATGTTTTTCATCTCAAAATATCTTGCAAGGTCCTCCTTGCAAGATTTGATCAACTGATCATCACCTATCAGTATGAAATCATCAACATAAAGTACAATGATCAAAAACTTACCTTCCAGCACTATGTGGTATAGGTTAGCATCTGCTTCACTCTTCGTGAAGCCCAACCCAGTGAACTAGCAATTATCTTGGTGTACCAACCACATGGTGCTTGCTTCAACCCATAAAATTCTCTCTTGAGCTAGCATACATGCGACTCATAGTCAAAGGTTTCAAAACCTTCAAGTTGCTCTATGTACACCTCTTCCTCGATCATGCCACTAAGGAAGGTTGTCTTCACATCCATCTGATGGAACTTCCAAACCATGTGTGTTGATAGTGAGAATATAGATCGGATTGATGAGTACCTTGCAACAGGAGCAAAGGTCTCATCATAGTCAATCCCCTCTACCTGTGAAAAGCCATGGGCCACAAATCTAGCCTTATGCTTCTCCGCACTACCATTTGTAGCTAGCTTTACTTTGTAAAGCCAACGGGAGCTCACCACTGATTTGTCCTCTGGTCTCAAGACCACATCCCAAACACCTCTACGAACTATGGGGTCACACTTCTCCACCATGGCATCAACCTAAACTGGCTACCACACTACTTCCTTAAAGGAAGATGGCTTTGTCACAACACATTCACCCATAAGAGCCATGTATCCAGTGTACCTCTTAGGTGACCTCCTCTGCCTGCACTGAGAAGTGGGTGCTCCCACATTC
>APFE031566507.1:64820-110389 GCA_000404065.3 Pinus taeda | reverse complement strand
AGAGCAAAACATTATAACTAGTCTTTAAAGTAGATTTTTTCTCATTTTTTTATCATTTCTTAGACTTATCCTTAGCTACTTCCTAATCGTGTCTTACACAGTACTATGTGTTAGAGGCAGAGAGTTAGGAAGAGATAAACATTATCATTGGTCTTTTAAGTGATTTTCTTACCTTTTATTTGCAGCAGCATGAATAGTGTCTAATGCCATTAGAAAGTGGTTCTTTGCTTTCAATTCATTTTAATTCATTTATTTCCTTCAAGTTTTTTTTCCTTTTTAGCAAGTAGTTAGAAACCACTAATCACACACCTTCACTCATCTAGAATTCACCTTACGCACACCATCACTCATCTGTTTATAAATACATCACTCCATCTTAGGAAGATAAATTAACCACAAACAACACCCCAAATGACAAAAAGCTTTAAGAGGTTGCTTAAGTACATATAGTACACCTTCACTTCATCAGCTTACGAGCCCCGGGTTGACAATTAATGACATCAATTTAGGAACACTAAATTGACTAAACAGGAGGAGAGCATACTTATTCGAAACTGAAAATATCATCCTACCTACTCTATGTTAATTGGAAATTACAAACTACTATGTGTAATTAAATTTCCAATGTAACCATTCATACCGTAGTAATAAAAATATATTCATTTCCAATTTCGCAAATTTAAAATGAAAATATACAAAAATAATTGAATCTAGTTTTTGTGATTGTGATTTAATGAAATAAAAACAAAAACGAAATTGATCTAACCTGATATTTGCTTGAAACCATCGAAACCATCTTTTGATAAGGCTTTCATGGGCATAATTTCCACTTTGATTCAAATCATGCTGCAACTTTTCTTTGTCCTCCTTAATTTCATGTTTGAATAATTTTTCCTCATCAGATGTACAAGATTCATTGTGTCGCCCCGACAACAACGCCAAAATGTTGGGTGCAAGTATTGCTATTTAATAATTTCCCAATCATTAATTATCAACCCAAGGGTTTTGTAGACTTACGAGGCACATGCATAATATATGCAGAATTGAAGCCAAATTAACCTAATCTAATGTTTGAAATTGAAGTTGAATTGCATAAATTAAATTAATCTAGAAATATGAAATTGCATAAAAGAAAATAGCAAATGAAAAACAAAATAACAAATAGAAAAAACAAACACATGTGAGCTCACATTCACACTAAAGAAATCTCAGTCTATTACATTACACTGAATTACAATCATCTCCAATCATAACATTACATAACATAACCTAACATTACATTCTTCTCATATAAGATCTGATCTCAAATAGAGAGAGAGCACTCATATTTATACATGAGTTGATTTGAAAATGAGATAATCAACTCATAAATACAACTCCACTTTTCTCTCAACCAATTTCCATAATTACAAAATATGATCCCTTCAAATCCTCACACAAATCTTGGATGAGATATTCATATCCTCATGATCTTCTCCTTGAAATGGGCTTGAATTATTATCTCCTCAAATCTCTTTGAATAATCCTTTATTGAGATATTTTCTCCCATGAGATATGTTTGACTTCTCCCAAATCTTCTTTCAATCTTGAAGAGAATTCGAAATTGAACCTTGGAGGTCACATAAGAGTGTCTTAGAAGCTTCCAAATCACCTACACATGTCACCAAACTTGTTCCACCTTTAGGTATAAGTAAATCTATGTTATTTTTCTAATTTTTAATCATAAATCCACTCCAAATACTTGAAACTAATAACTTTGGAAAATACTAATGTCACCACATATGAACATGAAAATAGAGGCTAATGTAAGGTCATAGAGTTGCGAAATATGAGTGAAATAGGGGTGATAAGGGTAAAAATGTATGACATTTTGAAGACATTTTGGAGGCTCAACAAATGTTGTCAAGAATGTTCCACACAAATATGAATGGACTCTCTCTAGAATAGATTATGTTCGACTGTCTCTTTCATGAAAGTAAGACTTGGTGTATTTGCCCAAAGTACACCCCTTTCATGTATCAACTTGCTCAAGCGTACCTTTGGGAATACTGGTAGAGATCTGTTGCAATATCTTCAAAGCTCCATGATGCAAGTGGCTCAATCACCTATGGCACAACTTGCTGACGTCTCGGCTCTGTACCCTTTTTTCTTTTGATCTCAAAGAAGAACACTCCTCTACCTCCAACTTATAGAGATTCTTCACCTGAATCCCTATCTTCTTTACTTGACCCATGGCTATGTGTCGAACAAACGCCTTTCCTTTCAAGAAGATCACATCAAAGCCTCTATCCTCAAGCATGGAAATGAATACCAAGTTATTCTTCAGCCCAGGCACATACATAACATTCTTCAAGGTGAGTGGAGTCCCATGCTCCCTCTGAAAAGTAACTGTTCCCAATCCAGTAACACTATACTTCTCGTCGTCACCCATCTCGATGTGCATATGGAGATCTTTCTCCTCCAGGTCATTAAATAACTCCTTGTCGTCAGTCATGTGGAATGAAACTCCACTATCTAAGTACCATACACTTCCCATCATTGATGACACCATTCATGAAATGAGGGAAAAGTCCAATTCAAATTGAGAGGCCAAAGCCTCACCTGCCACTCCTCATGAGGACTTCTTCTTGGACTTTTTGAGTGGAAAATTTGTAGCAAAATGACCCAACTCATGACAATGAAAGCATTTAAATTTCGCCATGTCTTTCTTCTTACCTCCATGATAAGAATTTGATTTTGAAAGGGAAGCTTTCCTATTCCCCTTCTTTGCCTTAATCACTAAGGCACAGTTCTTTTCATCATCAGTCTTTGATGAAGAGCCATCCTTAGTGTTCCCCCTAATCTCCTCCTACATCAAATCTGACCATAGTCGTTCCCAATCTGACAGCTTCTCTCAACCATTGATAGAGTCCTGATAACTATGCCAACTCTTTGGGAGTACTAAAAGAGAAAGACTCACCATATCCTCCTCAGAAACTGTGATTCCAACAATTCCAAGTTCATCATGAAATTTAGTGAACTTGGTCAAGTATTTTTAAATCATCTCACCTTTCTCCATTTTGATTTTTCGAAGTTTGTCCTTCAATGCCAATTTCCTTTGGTCACTATTGTTCTAATACAAATCTGTCAATGTTTTCCACATGGCATACAGAGTTTCCTTGCCATGGAGACTCCAAAAAATAGATCGATGAAAACAATAATCAACAAGAGGAAGATAATCAAATACACATAACAAAATAAGTATGCGGGGAAAGCCACAACTCAAAACCCCACTATTTGTATTGCATATATCAGAAATCCAAGATGATAATACAATGCTTTTTCTCTCAAGAACAATCCCAACACTCATGAAAATCAATCTCCAACTCACAAGAAAACTCTTGGTCAACAATTAGCCAATTTTGCAGCTCTCCAAGTCCCTATTTCCTTGTGCAATTCATATGGCTGATCAACCCATATTAATGGGAGGCCAGTGCATGCAAAACTACACAATCCCTTCAAGGTTCAGTTTTTGATTGCATGCATGATCTATACAACTTAGTAAATCATACAATTGATAGTACATTGTCCCTACACTCTAGTATCAACTGGGTTTTTCTCATAATTGATATGCATGAGTTTATGATGAGGGAATCTTCAATTAACTGGAGTAGCACTAGTTAATGCATTAGTGCACCAACTGACTATTAACTCACTATTAGTTCCTCGAATAGTTTGGAACTAATTTAACTGGACTTAACTCAGCGAACTAAGTTAACTAATTACAACTCATACTTAACTCATCTTGTACCCCTATAAAATAGGGAGAACATATACATGAATTCAGAAAGACTTCCAACTCGAAATTCCTAAGATAATTAAGTTAATTAAACTAAATTAATTATTTACAAGTTTATATGAGAATAGAATTTGATTTTGATTCTTAGTTTAATTCGAGGACACATTAAACTGGAATTTCTTGTTGCCATTTCTCAACACTCAATAAAATGAGAGCAGTCTCGGAAGCAGCAACAACAATGAAGAAGGGAGAGCCAAAATGCATCATTATAACTTGGTATTTTCAGCAGTAGTAATACCATGCGCAGTTTAATGAGTATCAATATTTTTTATACAAAAGGATGAATTGGTGGATAGAGTGCTCAACCAACAACCATAAGGTGTCAAAAACTTGAAGGATAAATCAAAGGAAGTATATTTTCAGGGGAGCATATCACATTTTCCCATTTTATGGAGCAACAACAATGACAATCCTAGTAGAGATGTCTCTAAGGAATAATGCACATCACGACAGCTAGACTCTGGTCGTCACAGTCAGTGAGAGCATGGGGAGAGAAAGGCAGCTTGTAGCCGCTTTCTATTGATGTTAAAGGGGCAGAAAAGTTGTGGATAAGTTGTGATACAAAGAAGGTCATTGGTGTCTCATGCCATAATATGTGTGGAAGAAGCTTGAGGTTTGGCCATCACTTGGAAGAGAAGAGGATGGTGTGCTGCCATCAATGCCAAAGGGGGAGATTATTGGACAGTTGGCATTGTGTGCATGGCCAGTGGCCTTGAGAAGGCATCTGCAAGTGTGTTGGAATTGATTTTAACAGTCATGATGAGGGGTTTTTTTGGGACGTTTTCTTGCCTAAAAAATGGCAGGAGTGTTGGCATTGATGTCAACTAGACAAGCTTGGTTGCTTGTTGCAGCAGATGCTAGTAGTGATGGCTCGGGAAAAATCTCTTGGTAGCTACAGGCTTCATGTAGAAAATCATCATAGTAGCAGGCTTATTGGAAAAGCCATAAAATGATGGCCCAAGATGGAAGTCCATGGGAGTTGTAGGCCTAATGTTAAGGACACATTATGGGTGAGTTTCCCAGTTGTCTAGAAATCCAAGTAACAAAAGGATGGAAGTGATATTGGATCCACCTTTTGAGGTAGAATATGGGATCAGTAGCTAATTGGACCCTCTCCTTTGTAAAGTTCTAGGGAAGAACTTTCCAACGATATGCTCAAGTACATAAATGGACTTATGTCTCAGAAGTTATGAACTGATGAAGTTTAGGGGTTTGAAGCCTCAAGCAGGGGAATTGAGCATATTGGAGATTGAATATCAGAGACTAAGCCATATCATTAATCAACAATCAGAGTGCAGGGATATCAGAAATTTCAAATAGTAGGTCTTGCAATTTGGAGCATCAGAGGTCTTGCAAATCGAAAGTCCCACAGATAGGAGATCCTGCATATTGGAAGTTCCGCAAATCGGAGGTCTTGTAAGTCAGAGCATCGAATGTCCTGCATATTAGAAGTACCGCAGATCATAGGTCCCACAGATCAAAGGAAAGGAATAAGGCCAAATTGATGATTGTTTGTCAGTGGGTCCAGGCCATATCACATATCGATGATCAATGTTTTCAAAGTGACAACAATGGGAAAGTCCCAATCAGTAAATGTCGACTGAGCTTCAAAAGGCCAGGATAGTGAATTCTTTGTTAAATCTCTAGGAAGGAACAAAGAGAAAATATAAAGGAATTCATCGCAAAACCAATGTGGGGAGGCAGTTTCTCTCTCCTCTAAGTAGAACATGTCGTGGCATCCGATTGGGTCTAATAAGGACACATGGCATCTAGTGATGGGATCTGATGAGGATAAGTGGTAGTGTCTAGTTGGCTCCGATAAGGATAGATGGCAACATCGAAGGAGCTTTGATGATGACACATGGCAGTGTTTGGTAAGCTCCGATAAGGACAGATGACAATGTCTGGTAAGCTCCTATAAGGACACATGGTAGTAGGTGGTGAGCTCTAATGAGAAAAAGTGGCAATATCTGATTGGTTTCGTTAAGGGACATGTGGCCACTTACATCATCATGACATCATGGTACGGAGGGACATGTGGCAGGTTGTTTCAATGTTTATGGATGGCCTAATGTGCCATATCTAAGTGACATGTGTCATTGTTCAGAAGATGCCACACGGTATGAGATGACGTCACTTCGGAAATTGACAATTGGAGGTTTGCAATGGTTGGCTCATGTGCCACAATGAAATTTCGCCACGATGCAAGATAACAAGTAGTCTGGAAGGCTTAAGGAACCAAGGGTTAGGTATGAATAGAGGGCCTAATTGAAAATCAACAATCGATGATTTGTGATGGAAAACACATTGTCATAAAGTGAAAATTTCTGATAAGGGGCTCTTATGTGGTAAGCACATGGTGTAGAGGAAAGACAAGAAACCAAGGGCATGACACTTTATAAAGGGAAAAAGGCTCCCGAACAAGAGTCTATCGGCCTTAGCACCTTAAGGCTAAGCCTTAGGTCACGTCCTTCAATCCTGTGGTGAGAAATGTGTGACAAGGGCTATGCAGCAGGGAGCTAAGAAATCAAAGATCAACGATCGATAGTTTGTTGTTGCTAGCACAATGACACAAATGAAACACGCTGATAAAGAGGGATCTCATATGTGTTAGTGCTTAGTTTTGAGGCTACTAGGAGACCAAAGGCGCAAAGATTTAACACAAGGAGAAAGGCCCCCAGCAGACTCTAAAGGACTTAGCACCTAAAGTCTGAGCCATTGGTCACGACCCTCAGTCCTATGGTAGAAATTAGATAAAGGGGCTAGATTGAAAAAAAGGAAGGGCCAAGAATGATAGGAATTCACTGGTTTCACATGTTTGGTTATGAATGAAATTCTGATAGAGGAAAAGGCTTTGATAGTGCTATGTAGTGTAAATCCTCTGATAGATCATTAGTACAAAGGTGTATTGATGGCTGTATGAATCAACAGTTTTGGTTTTGAATGTAGAGATATAAGATTGATGGTTGAACATATCCCATGCATGCATTATAGAAATACCATGCCTGAGTACAGAGATTCCATGCCTGTAGTACAAGAAAGCCATGCTCTAATGTTGTCAAGCTATGTAAGCCTTGAACATATATGGAGAGTCTCAATGATGGGAGAACTGCAGATAAAGAGGATTGTACCTAGCTTGAGTAAGAAGGTGGACTCAGAATTAATTATTAGTATGGAGAAAACATTCAGGATAGTTAGAGGCCCATTCTCAAGTGAATGCAGTGACATAGACCAAGTCCGATGCAAATAGTAGAATGCAGGGCCATGGCAAGGTACAACATGCAGTGTTGACACAAGACAGTGTGACAGCATCGATTGGAGAGACAGCAGAGGAAAAAACCCCAAGAGCTTGATTGAGCATGGGGGGAAAACGATATTTTTTCCATAGAGGCAAGAAAAAAGAGCTCTGAGTAAGTGCACTACTGTGAGAGGTTGTGTAAGAGCCAGTTTTGTGTGTAAAGGCCGAGCGTGCCTAAGCAGAGGAAAAGAGAAGACCCTGAAAGCATCACTCTATGTGTGAGGCTAAATTGCTTGTGTTCTCTGTGTGTAAAGGCCAAATTTTCCTGTGTGTAAAGGCCAAATTTTCCTATGTGTAAGGCCAAAATTTCCTGTGTATGTAAGGCCTGAAGTGCATGTGTGTTGAGATTAAGGTAGAGGATCCTATGTTGTGTGAGTAGGGCTAAGTGTGTGCCTTTGAGAGCATAAACCTGAGAGTTGAGCTTGTGCAATGTGAAGCAAGGCTGAGAACCAAGCCTGTTCTGTGGAAAGTAAGAGGCAGAGAGTAGACAACATAGGGTTAAGAGCGACTATTGTTGAGCGGATCACGTGACTGCTAAAGAGAGTTGTAGAGAGTTGCAAAGTGCAATAGAGTGAGCAGAGTTTAAATCTATTATCAGGTAGAGGCACTTCCAGATCATAGAGGACATTTGGTTCCTATTTGTATTTGGGTTGGTGCATGCATACAAGAAGTTATTACTTCCATCTCTAGTGGAGCTTGGGAAGGCTTGGGGGTCGGTGCCTCCTATAAGTTGGTGCTTTTATAAATCCCAAGAGCTACAAATTGGTGCATGCAACAAATCCCTAAGTTCGGTGCTTCTGGTAAGTTGGATAGGTGTCTACAAACATAGGGAGTTGGTGCTTCTTACTAGTTGGTGCTCGAAAACAAATCAAAGGGAGTTGGTGCTTCCTGTGAGTAGGTGCTAAAAAAAATAGATTGATGTAATAGAGTGGGTGATCTTAATTTACATCAATAACAACAACAAGCTTTGTGGTTTTTTCTCGAAAGGGTTTCTGCGTGAAAAACCTTGTGTCTATATGTATGATGCTTTTGTTTTGTTTTCTTGTGTGTTGAGTTTATGTATTAGCCTTAATACTAATTCACCCCCCCTCTCAGTATTATCATTATTTCCCAACAAAACCTGCTCTTTTAGCCTGTGCTAAAGCCCTGCTAAAAACCACTGCCAAAAGAAGAGTGTTGGGCCTAGGAATTATCCTTAAAATACATCCACTTTCACTCCATTCACACATTTTCTCACATCTATTCCACCACCATGTCACCACATCAGCTTCACTTTCATCATTATATGGGTTACCTTTGTGTTTTCCAAAACATTATTAATTCTTAGTATTTTTAAGAGAATTTATGGTTAAACTATAGAAAATAATCTCCATATACTTATACCTAACAACTAGAATGAGTTTGTTGACATGTGTAGGTACAAAGGAAGCTTCCAAGGCATCTTTATGTGGCACTCTATGTTCAAATTCGAATTTGAGGAGATCATGAACCTGATGGAGAATATCATGGACCTCATGGAGGAGATCATGGAGGATAGGGTTATGTGTCACCATTGGTTGAGAAATATGTGGATCAAAGGAGGGAATCGTGGATTTACATTTATGAGTTCATTATCATAGATTTTGTATAAATAGGAGTATTATCTCCTTCATTTGTAATCTCCATTTTGTAATCTTAATTTTTAGAATTTAGAAACTTAGTTCTTCATTTGTAATTTTAGATTTTAGAATCATTGTGATGTAGAGTTTAGGATCTCTTGGAATGTAGAACTTGGAGCTTGTAATTGCAATTTGCAATTGACGATAAATAAAGTGGATTGGATTTTCTTCTACATTTGACTTCTTTCTAAGCATGCTTCTGGAGCTATGGAGGGCCCCCATTGCCTCACCTGCATACTTGTTTTCGTATAGTAAGATTTCTTTCATTTATGTTTTTAATTTCATTAGTTTAAATATCTTGATGCTGGAAGTATAAATGAATAGTCTCTTGTAAGAGAGCTTTAATATTTCCTGTAATCAATTTGAATTATGTTTAAATGCCTTCATTTCTTAGTTAATTGATTAAGATGTTAGAAATATTAATGGACAGTCTCCTATAAGGAAGATTTAATATTTCTTACACTTGTCAGAATGTCTTTAGATTTCATTTTGTTAAATGACTGAATAGGTGTTGGAGATCCCAATGAAAGACCTCCTGTAAGGGAGCTTTGGCGTTTCTTCACCTAACTTAGTTTAGTTGTCTCTAAGTCCATATATATTGGATGATCCTTGAAGTTTACTTACCCGGGTTGATAGTAAATGGAACTCTAATTTTCATCTGCATTTTAGACCAAACATTTTGGCGCCATTGTCGGGGAGGATGATTTAGAGATAGACTTAGGAAGTTATTTTTATTGAAATTTCTTTTTATGGACTAACTTGTGAAACCTGGCGACAACAAGATCTTCATAACAAAGTTCAAGTTTGAGCATTTTTTTCGTACTTATTTAGATTCAAATTCAGTCTTTTGAAACCCCCCATTTCTTACTAATCCATCTACGAATGAGAAAATTAATTGAACAGGTACATCTTGGAGAGGAAGGATAATATCAAAGACTGGTTTCAAAAGAACCTTGCGCAAAATCCAAGGATCAAACATGTTACTCACATCCTTGCAAACAATCAGGTAAAAATTTTAAATTTAGATGTGAGCATTTCTGAATTTTTAGTCTGTATATGGCTTCACTGAAAGCATTCTTTTACCTAAGAAATAAAAAAACATTCAAGTTAAAATAGCATAGGTTAGCAAAATAAAACCAAATCTCGTAGAGTTTTCTTTTAGTCTCTTTTTTTTTAACATAAAAATAATTAAAAAAAATCATCTACATTTCCCATGAATAAATTAGTAAGAGCCACTTCATCCAAGCTAACCTACAAAAAAAAATAAAAAAAAAAATCAATCGACTAGTATGCTCTCTTCCTACGCTTCAAGCGATTAGGAAGACCAAAAAATCTATCCTAAAAAAAATCATCCTAAATCAATAAAAAATCCTAGGTTGTTTTAGAGTAGAATAAAATTTAAATTCTTAAAAAAAAAAGTCAAAGTCTTTATAAATAAATTTAATTTTTTAATTTGTTGCAACATAAAATTTAAAAATATATATATATTATATATTATATATATATATATATTATTATAATTATATATATATATATATATATATAATATATATTATATTATATATATATATATATATATTATATATAATATAATATATATATATTTTTTATTTCTAATTTAAAAAAATATATCAATTTTAATTTAGTTAAAAAAAGAAAACAACAACAACAACATTAGAAAATAAATCAAATTTAAAAAAAACAATAATACAAAATAAATTTCATATATATAAAAACAAAAATAATAAAACAAATACACAAAACATTAAACCAATAAAAAAAACCTCATTAACACACAAGTCACTGGAGCGACCTGTTGGGACTCCCTCTCCGGTTTTCCTTGTTTTGAAGAATCCATCGTGCATCTCTTTTCTCTCCAAAGTCATCCACGGTGAATTTTAGAGGACTTCCTGCACTGCAATTGTTCATTATGGAACTGGCCTACTGTGATTGGGAGGATGATTTCATGCAATTTGAGGACTCAAAATCTGCAAGGGATCCCTGAGCCCCTAGGCTCTTAGCTAGCGAAGATTAGAGTATCCCAGAGCTCTTAGCTAGCGAAGGAAATGTGATTTCACTGCGATCCAAGTAGCTATCAATTTAATTCTAGTGAATAACCAAAAACCCGTCACCATCAAAGTCTATCCCGGAATTTATATGGAGAATGTGCAAATTCCGTTAGGTTGTTAGTCACGCCATCATTTAAGGCAACTTCATATCAAGTGAATCAAGGAGATTATGACAAGAAGAAAGGATTAAATGCAAACAAATAAAAACCAACTGCTATCCACCTTCTATCATTCTATTGCGGCTTATTTTGATCCAAAATTTTGATTTCACGGCATGAGAAATCTCCAGCTGTAGAATGTAGGTGAAGAGATCTAGTTATTTCACTACACATAATTTTTCACACGATTTCCCAGTATCCCGCGATATTTGTTATTGGTTTCAAGATCATCGGAAACCCTAGGCCCGGGGATGAATTAATTGTCACGACGATCATTAGGGACAGCAGAAACGGACTATGCCTTGCGATATTCTCGTGGAGAATTCTTGTAACAGACAGGCATTACATAGAACAAACATCCCAACTTGTAGCATTCTGTGGTCAGCTCCGGATAGGCGTTTAGATCTTAGCATTGGCTGTCAACACTACAACACCAATGCCAACGTCTAGCTCTCATGGAAATAAATGCAGATACCACTGCTTTCCCGAATCCCAGCCAGTACTCCCGCAAGCCTCTGTTGTTCAGGAAATAGGGTAATCAAATCAGTCGTTAAATGGTTCTACGCGAGACATTACATCCTTAGAAAACTTTAGATTTCATCCTATTGTTGGATCATCACTGAGATGGACAATCTTCTCTTTCATAATGTTGGCTTGTTTTATTTTTTGATGCTCTCACTAAATCAAGGAATGATTTTAGTTCGTTTCAATCTATGGAAATTACATCGCTTGATCTTTAGGTGACGTTGTATCAATTTGCGGTCATATAAATTACAATTGCCTTAAGAACCTGACACTGCATAAATGACAATGGTTTGCCCGCAATGGTATGGCTCAAATAAGTTACATGGATGGCATGCGATGATACAACATGGTTGTATATATTATAGCATGTCGCCATCATTCAAACAATGGTCCACTTCTTCACAAACAACATGCTCTTGCTAGCTACAATCTGGTATGACCTCTCCCTAGCTACAGTATGGTAGGATCTCTCGCTGGACACATTATTATTGGACTGCACATACAATTTTGTGTGATTTTCTAGAACTTTCCAGCGGCTGCAAGGATGGAATGCACTACTTGATATGTATGAGAAGAATGGAGGGAGGTGAGGATCTGGAAAGGCTACCAGGGCAAGTGATTGTCGACATTCTAAGCCGACTATATGATGCTTATGGCTTAAGTTGTTGTAGATTAGCTATATCATATTTTACTGTACATATAGGCGATTTCTAAGGTCAATGTTCATCTAAATAAGGGTATCGCAGGTGCTCTTGACGAAGAAGAAGATGGCATTACAGATGACAACAATGAGTTTGAAAAAAATATAATTTTGATTGTATTTATTATCAATGTTATGTAACATAATATGTTTCTTTGGATTTTATAGAAAATTGGAGTATAGCTACACTCACCTGGGTTATTCTATTTTGATAGAGGAGTGAAGCCAGATCCACAATCCTACAAGGGACTAGTCGAAGGAAGACTGTTGTGGCACGTGTTCTCCTCCTATAGGACTGTGTAGGTTTTGGTTGCTCGGGATTTGGTTTTGAAACCGGCTTCAGTCACCCTGCACATTACAAGTGCACAAAAAAATTGATCCAATACCTACACCAAGCGCACTCAGAAAATTGATCAAAATGATGAATGAATGAAGAACTAGATAGATGAATGAATAATTCGAGAGAGCTATTGAAGTTTGACTGCCCCACGGGGTTTTTGGAGCCAATGTTCTCAGGATTTGACCAAAAAAGTGATTGAGGTTTAATTTTATTTAATTGTTAATATTAAACTAATTTAGTTTGAACACTTTAGATTTTTATTTTTATTTATTTTTATATGTGATAGAGTGAAATTTAGAAAGAAATTATTATTTCAGTTTAAAACAAAAATTAAAACAATTAATTTATTAAAAAAAAAAAAAAAACAACAACAACAACAACAACAACAACAACTACAAAGAGCAGCCACATGAGTATCAAATCAATATTTCATGAAATTCAGGCACATGAGTATCAAATCAAGTTTCACCTATTTTATCATGAAATTAAAAACTTTATTATACTTTGTTTTAATATTCCATGACAAATATGGAAATTTGAAGGAAATTTTTCTCCTCCATAAATTTAATCCATTAAAATGGATTCAGGTTAATTTTATATCTAAGATTGATAAATAAAGTTATGCATTGGCCTTTGTGAGATTTCAAAATTAAAAAATACGCCATACACCTTTTAAAAAAAGAACACTTGGAAGCAAATTTCACAAAGGAGGATTCATTTATCGAGCAATTGGAGGATTATGCTTAGAGTTGGCTTCATCAAGGTTGTATGCGTTTATGAGACAAATTAATCTGTAGCATATGCTCTTTGTCATTCGAGGAGACATCTGACACAAAGAGGGAGATGAGTTAATTTTCAAGGTTATTTTTATCAAAAATGGACTGTTACCAACATCAGGAATTGGACTAAAATTACGCTTTTGATTATCCATAATCTATTTCATTTGGCATTAATTTTTGTGTAGGAATCATCAATGAATTGGCCATTCCTTGTTGAACACACTAATGTTTTTTTTATGCAAAGTTTTTTTATCAGGTTTCAGATGATAAACTGAACATTAAGGGGATTAAATTGTGATGACAATTGGTCTTCAAACAATTAATTTCATGAGAAATCCTAAAGAACAAGTCCATGAACATAAACGAAATTTCCAAAAAATTACAAGTTCTTGAACTTCCAGTAATAGTTTAATGGTTTCAAATGTTGCATGACAAATAAGCAAATTTGAAGACTTGCGGATTGTTCGAAAGGGTACAAGGATGGTGAAATACCTATCCACACTTGAATTCGACATGAAGATTTGATATATTTGAAAGCTTGCATGCCATAAATCATTTTTTTCCCAGCAAGAGTCATTATCCAAACCTACATAACACTTCATTACATTCCACATACACTTCATTACATTTCCTTCAATCCTAACCCACCAATAAAACCAACGAAGCTCATCTACAAACGTTTTGGTCCACTTTACATATTCATTGTCAGTTTCCTTTTACCTACACTTGCAAATAAAATCTTGCTTCCATACACCATTGAGTCCATAGTACTTGAGTCTAAATATTTTTCTAAAAACACCTTGAAGCTTGCATGCCTTAAGGGCATGCTATCGTGCCAATACACAAGGGAATACATCAATGTCCCTTGTTCATCGGATCTTCTGAGTATTCGACAACAACAAATTCAATCATACTTAGAAAGATGTGTTCGGGGCATCTTGACTCTCATTCACATCAAGGATGGGAGCTCTCGTGTTGACTAGTGGCATCCATCAATGGCCACTAAGTTAACAATTTCTTGTTATGTTCAACACCAAAACATTTAATCACATGAAAAGAATTGTGCCAATAAGCATTGAAGACTTGAAGACCAATCATTTTGTAGCAGAGGAAGCAGATTTACTTTCTTTTTTGCTCAAGCAAGAAATGGACCTTCATATCAAATTAATCAACAAGGGGATACATAGCATAAAAGAAGTCAACTTTTGGTAGACGCCCTAAGTGTGAGGACTGAGCAACATGCTCAAGAACACAACTTAGGGCCCACAAAACAAAAAAAAACAAACCAATAAAGTCATCGGGTGACCACAAAAGTGAAGTCGAGACCCTCTCGTCAACCCGATGGAAAAAAACATGCATGACACACTAGAACCATTGATCTGCACCCACGAAATCCAACGGCTAAGAGGAATATCAGGCGAAATAAAAGCCCTAGGATTACCCGTCTGATGAGGGTGGTAAACAAAACAACCTGAAGACATGTGTTACACAGTCAGTGGAATCGGAGGCATTTCCAAAAATCCGCTTCTGGTAAAGCTAATGCCCGAAAACCAGGGACACTGTAGCAAAACCATCATGGTCCCACCAGCGAATCCTACACCATCTACCAAGCACCACGTGCACCATTTTTTGTGGTACCGGAGACATTTCAAAAAAACCACTTCTAGTACAGTCGGCACTTTGAAAACCCTAGTAACCGTCGTAAAACCATCCGATTATGAAGAGGAGCTTCGAATTATTGTTAGGTTTTGGACTATTTCTCCTTTGCCTTCCTTTCCTCTGCAAGATCCTAATCTTGGGCTGCCTATTACATGAATCCTCGGCTTCCATCCACTTAGATATCTATCAGATGTTTCCTCTTGGAGTCATGATAAAGAATCCTATCTTTGTGCTCCAGAGTGTTGCAGTCCTTTTCCAGTTGTCCATCCTATGCAGACTCCCACATACAACACTTGTTTTCTCTGGCACAAATCACCCTTCATTGGCTAACATGTCTGCCACTTTATTGGCATCTCTGTGCACGTGAAAAAAGCTTAGAGTCCTGAGAGTTCTAAGATGAGAATGAACTCAGTGAAACACTTGCGAGAGTCTCCAGTGGTTTAAAACTTTGTCTGGTGTTGTGCCAGTGCTTATACTTTTGACCGAGTTAATCATTAATTTTGAGTCTGCCTCTATGATAGTGTTTTGTAACTTGTAGTCTTTCAGGCTTTCAAGGCCTTGCTCCATTTCCATGAGTTCAGCCATGTTATTGGTATCCCTCCCTAGATGGTTGTGAAAAATGATTCTGATATTGCCCTCTGTATCTCTAATGACTCCCCTAAAACCCGCGTCCCCTAGGTTCCCTTTTGAGGCTCCATCTATGTTGAGTTTTAGGAAGCCATGGGAAGGGGGATGCCAGAAAGATTTGCCATATGATTTGTGCCTTGTTTTATTAATGGTGTCCGAAGGGCAGTGATACTTAAGTCCCAACTTTTCAAGGATGTAGGTGTCTCTTTGACTTGGCTATTTCTCTAGAGGATGCTTCAGAAAGACATTAACTGTTTCTTTAAGCTATTTTAGGATCTGGCCCATGATGCCTTGAGTTGAACCATATTTATTTTTGAAGATCTTGTTGTAGCGTTCTTTTCACACATCCCATATCAAAAAGCCCAGAATCAGTTTCGAGGCTACATTGACTGTCTCATAGTCTAAAAAGTCTTTTCTCCAATTCTTTAAGGTGGCTGTAATATCTTCATCCTTCCTGATTGTTTGGTTGAAGATAGAGGCTACCCAATTCCAAATAGAGGAGGTGAACACACAAAGGTTGAGAATGTGATCCATGGTCTCCTCTTGCAGGCACATAAATGACATTTTGAAGGCCCTGCAAAACCTCTTTTCCTAAGATTTTCCTATGTCAAAATCTTTTTATGTTGAACTAGCCATATGAACATTTTTATCTTCATCCAGTGAGGGTTGCTCCAAAGGTCTCACCAAGTCTTGTCAAGATTTGGTTGATCAAATCCGATGATTATTCTTTTAGCTTCTTTGAGGTTGACGTTTCCCTCCTTGTTTCTACCCCACCTTAGCATGTCATCTAAGTTAGAAGTTAAAATCTGCCTTTTTTCCAGGATCTCTTCCAGAACTTTAGACTGGGCCTTCAAAGGGGTCTCTGCACTATAATCTGGTACCTTCCAAATTCTCCATTTCCCTTCCTCTCTTGAATGATCCCAAAAGTCACATACCCTTTTTAGTCCTTCATTGAGGGTGTCATTTTTTATGATATCTAGGTCTTCTCTGCTGAGATTTTGTTCCTGCTTCTAGTTGTCCTCCCAGAACCAAGCAGATTCCCATTTCTTATCTCCCAGAAACTATGATTTTGAACTAAGGCTTTGTTTTCCCAAGCCTTGTTCCAAATATGAGAACCCCTGATGTGCCCTGACATCCTAATGTGGTCCTTTTCCTGCCAGTCCCTAGCATACTTTTGTTTCCATAGCTTGGTCCATGGACTGTTGGTTTCCTTTAGCCATCTCCACCAAAGTTTTGCTCCCATGACTTTGCTTGGGGTGTCCGGATCATGGAGACCTAAACCACCATGGGTTTTGGGTTTGCAAAGCTTCTCCAATGCTACCAAGGCCCATTACTTTTTCTCTTATCCTTTACCCCAAAGGAAGTTTCTTTGAATATTTTTGATTTTCTGTACTACTCCTTTTGGGTAAGGAAGGGCTGAAAGCATATAAACTGGAATGGTTTGAAGAATAAACTTTGTTAGAATTAATCTTCCTGCTGAATTAAAAGATCTTCTGGTCCATTTATTGACTTTGTCCTTCAGTTTATTCGTAATTGACTCCCAAACTTCCTTCTTCATAGGTTTTTCAATGAGAGGCATTCCCAAATATTTAGATGGAAGATTCTCTCTTTGAAAACCTAGAATTCTGGAGAGATGTCTTTGAATAGAAATATCCGTATTGAAAAAGAAAACTTTATATTTCGTTAGGCTTACCTCCATTCCAGCAGCCATTGCAAAGTCATTCAGGATTTGCTTGAAGGCTTTGGCTTCCTTGACTATAGGTGTGCCCTACAGCATAGTGTCATTCACAAATTGTTGATGCCTCAATGTGTCCCCATTCGAAGTGAGTTTTAGCCCCTTGATTCTTCCTTCTTCCTTGGCGGATTTTATCATTCTGCCCAATCCTTCCATCATGAGAATGAAGAGGAATGGAGAAAGAGGATCCCCCTGCCTAAGGCCCCTTGAAGGTCTAAAGGTTCTCGATGGAGAGCCATTGAGAAGGATAGACCAACTTTCCGTAGTGACCAGGGCCATGACCCACTTTATCCAGTTGTAGTCAAAGTCGTAGGCTTTAAGAATTTTCTTTATGTAAGACCAACTTAGCTTGTCATAAGCATTTGCTATGTCCAACTGCATTATCATCCCTGCCTGCTTTTTGGTCTTGAGGGAGTGCACCACTTCATGAGCTTGGATGATGTTGTTGAGAATTTGTCTACCTTCCACATATCCAGTTTGCTCCTCTGACATAAGCGATGGAAGCAGAGGTTTGAGTTTGTTGGAAATAACTTTGGAAATGATTTTGTACACCACATTGCATAGAGCTATGGGTCTAAATCTCTCAGGTGTCATGGCTTTTTCTTGCTTAGGGATTAATGCTATGAATAATTCATTAATTTCTCTAAGAGCAGTTCTATATTTTCTCGAGTCCTCCATCACATCTAGAATGTCAAATTTGACAATTTCCCAGCATGTTTTGAAGAAGTCTTTATTGAATCCATCTGAGCCTGGAGCTTTCCCATTGTGCATCTCTTTGATTACCTCATTAACCTCTTCTTCTGTTACTGGCCCGTTGAGATTATGGTTATCTTCCCTAGTCACCAATTTTGGAATGTTCTTTGCGAAGCTCTTAATGAATTGAGATCTATCTACAATGGTTTCCTCGGCTATGCTTTGAAAATGTTGCACCAAAACCGATTCCATATCCTTGTGAGTTTTTATCTATTTCCCTTGTGGATCTAAGAGTTTAGTTATCCTGCTATGAGCCCTGTGTTTCATGGTGGAGCTGTGAAAGAATCTAGTATTTCTCTCCCCTTCATTTATCCATTTTATTCTAGATTTATGTCTCCAAAATATTTCTTCCTGCTAGCATCTATGGTACCATTCTTGCTGCAGAGAGTCCGCCTATTCCTTCCTTTCCTCTGTGAATCCTTTCGTGATGAGAATTTGATTAGCTTCTTGTAATTTCCTTTCTACCTCTCTTTTAGCTTCAAAAATGTTACCAAACTCTTTTCTGTTCCATACTTTGAGTCTTTGTTTGATGTGTTTGAGTCTCTGATGCAAGAGGAACATTTTTGTACCCTGGGTGGGCATGTCTTCCACCCACCAATTTCTAATATTATTAATGAATTTAGGGTGAGTGAGCCATGCATTTTCGAACCTGAACGGTCTGTTTTTTAGGGTTCCAATAAAAGAGACTTCCAACTGGACCGGGCAATGGTCCGAGCCTCCAAAAGGAAGGATCCACGATGTCGTAGTGTGGCGAGAAAGAAGGAGATCCTCTGAGATCATGAATCTATCTAATATCGAGGCTACTTGAGTAGTTCCCCCTCTCCTATTGTTCCAAGTGAAGGTGCCATTTGCTGTTTCCATACTCACCAATCACATGTTGTCTATGAAGTTCTGGAATGTAAGTGAATCGCGTCCTAACATTCTACTTCCCCATTTTTTCTCAGAGAGGGATTTGATCATGTTGAAGTCCCCTTCCAAAATCCAGGGAATAGTAGAGTGTCTCCCTATTAGCTCCTCCAAGGAGGTGAGGAGCTTTAGTTTCTCTTCTAGCATTTGGGGACCATATACGTTTGTTATCAAGTAGCTCTCTTTGTCTCCCAAAGGTTGTATTACCACTGAAAGGTGATTTCTAGTAGCTTTTGCATCTATGATCTCAAATTTCTGCGGATTCCATAGGGTAAGAATGCCCCCCACTGTATTTATTGCCTTAACTTCTAGGAACTTGTAGTTGTAGAACCATTTGTTGTGTAGATCTTTGATCTTGTCTATTGAGCATTTTGTTTCCTGTATAAACACCATGTTTGGTTTTTCTTCCTTTATTCTGTTACTGAGATTTCTTTGTTTTCTCCTGCTACCCAGCCCCCTGATGTTCCAGGTTGTGAGCTTCATAATGATGTGTTTTTAAAAGAGTAGTTGGTAAGATTTTTCATCTTACCTGAATTAATCATGAGTTTCCCACATTCTGATAAGAATTCATTCTGTCTCCTTCTTCCTCTTTTCTTGTGTGAGCTTTTGGTGGAGTATCCTTATGTAATCTCCATTTGTCTGACCCCTTTATTCTCCTGGCTATCATACTTCCTTTTGACTCCTGTAGCCTTTGTTTGGGACCTTCGAAGGAATATTTGTTGCACTCTGTCAAACTCCTCTTGTGGTAGAGAGTCTATCCCTTTGTTGACTCCTTTTTCTAGGAAGTGTTCTAGTTCAAGGTTCTCTCTATCCAAAATCTCCTATAGGTCTTGGTCCTCCATTCCTCCTTCACTTGAGGTCATCTCCTGATCCCTTCCAAGTCCTGTGGTGCTTAGTGGATTCTCCTTTAATTCATCTTTTGGCTGAGTGATATTCATGTTGTCCTCTTTATCTTTTTCTAATGGAGTTTCCTCCAACTCCTTGCTCTGTCACTTTTCTTCCCCCTCTTCTTTTAAAATCTCAAAACTATAATGACTTGGTATCTTGTTCTCACTCAGTTTCTTTTGGTGCTTTTTCCCCCTCCTTTCCCCCTGCCTGCCACTTTGGTGTATCCTTCAAGATCTCTTCCTATGATGCCCTTCAATTTTTCCTCTCTTTTGTTGAGAGGGAAATCTCTAAATAGGTGCCCATGTTCATGACATTTGCGGCATATGAATGGGATGTGTTCAAAGTCAACCGCCTGAACCCATTCCTCATCATACACTTCCAGGATGACTTCGTCCAGGAGTGCCCCAGATAAGTCCATTTCTACATATATTTGGGCAAAGGAGGTATATTTGCCTCGCAGAGTCGCCTCTGAGATCTTTATAAAGTGTCCTAACTTATTTCCTATAGCTTTTAAGGATTCCGGAAGCCAATAATATAAAGGTAAGGAATATAATCTAATCCATATCGGGACCAATGTGAACGTCTCTTGCTCCGGCACAAAGTTCATCATCCAGGGTCGCATATAGAGTCCTACAACTGCATAGAAGTATGGTCCTCCTTCGAAAATTCTCTCTTTATATTCTAGGTTCATGAATACCACTGTAAAAAAACCCTTAGACCCAATATGTATGTTTAGTTCACCTTTTAATTTAAATGTATTTTTTATCCAAGTGTATAGTGCTTTTTTTGTGGGCCAAATACCCATAAACTTGCATATGACCGCATAGGTATCCATGTGATCCCTGTGCGCCTGCATAGCCGGATCATTCTAGACCACCCGTGGTTTAATATTGGACTTGGGTTTGCAGGGTCCCTGTTACGCAGTAATTTGTCACCGTTGGTCACCATCCCTGTTACCCTTGCTTTCGCACATTGGAGGACACATTTATGGACCTGTGACCAGTGACACAACTTAAAAACACTTGCATTGGATTCTCCTGAGTATGAACTTCAAACTCCCTGAAGACACCTTTTGGAGATTAGCCCTAAAAAGTGCCCTTTTTCCATTAGCGCGGGTCCACAGTGTCTTACCCGCGCCAATGGCTCAGTTCCTCCAAAGAGGGTGCGCCCATGGACACTCTGTCATAGAGCAAAGCCCCCGCCACCTAAATTTGGTTATGATTTTTAGCCAACGCGCACTGAAGTGTTTTTGCCTTCTTTGTTCATGCAGTTCTCTGGGGAAAAATCTCATGGAAGTGGTCGAGTGTCATCTTTTTATCCATGACAACCAAGTTCAGTGGCTATTCTGGGACAATGCTAAATCTTCAGTAGGTTTCCGGATACAATGCATATTTCCTCCTCCTCCATCTATAAATGATTGTCACCCTGCATTAAACCAACTAGTTTTTGCTAGAGCTAAGGTGAGTGCCAAGTTTATGCTGGAGTAATAGTGAGAATTAAGAGCTATAGAGGGTTTATGCTGCCAAAATATTGAGAGAGAAGAGGTCACTTTGCAAGGCGTATTTAGCCGCTTTCCCAGTCAGATGAGGTTCAACGTCAGAACCCTTTGGTTGTAATCTTTCTCTGTTTTTACTGATTAATGAACGACTATCATTATGGTTCCACTCATGTGTCTTTCAATCGTATTTGAGTTATGTCTTTTCTGACCGATATATAGTTGCATATACTGGATTTTACGCTTGTGTTTGTATCGTTCTTTGCGTGTGCAGGTGTCCGTTTACGTGGAGCGTAAGGATTGTGACCAGCCAAAGAAAAGGGACAGGAGCGGCGTTTCTTCTACAACTACTAGCGTTGGATTCCAGGTAGATCATCATAATCGATCTCTAATTTATGCAATTAGGAACCTGCGTGTAGCGTGGTGTGATTGTTGCTAGACCCGTGTTGGGCTAGTGGGATCGCCTCTGTCCACAGAGGGGATTTACCAGTTCAACAACTACTTATATCAATTTTTAGATTGACCTCTTTTACTATCATTATTTGTAGCAATATCAATAAACAATGCATGTAATGCAGTGTTCAACATGTACTCTGCCATGATGTGTAGAGCATGTTTTTAAAACTCAAATACTTATATATGCAATTTCAAGGATTGCCATAACCCTTCACATAATTCTTTAACGGTGCTAGCTCAACGAAACAGTGTTTATGTTATAGGCAAGAGGTTGGTGGTTCGATTCCACTATGCACTTACATGAATTCATCAATGATATTGCAGTTTATTTTAATTATATAGCTTTATATTGATTTATTTCAATGGTGAGATATTTTTCTAGATTCCTTATTTTATATTGTCTCTAACTAGACATAAGTGATATTGTATTGTCTTTAAATATAATTTTTTATTGTCTCTGGAGAGACAATAGTTAAAATTAAAGACATATTGTCCCTATAAAGCCAATATGTTCCTAATCCAAATTATTGTCTTTCCAAAAATAAAAATGAAATTGTGTCCTAAGAGACAATAATGCTTGTATTATATATTGCCTTTATAGAGACAATATCTTAAGACCATGATGAATTTGTCTCCTAAGAGACAATAATGCTTGTGTTATATATTGAGAATTTTTTAAGACAATAATTTTTGGAACACCCGCTTGAAGACAATATTTAAAACAATAGACTAATTTTTTTGTCTCAAGTTAAGACAATTTACCCAAAAATTGTTTCAAATATTGCCTTAAAACCCCTTTTATGTAATATTGTGGTGATCAGTTCAAAATTAAAACGAAACAGTGGATAGGGATTGTAATATTGTAATACGTGTTGATTCGAATTCATATAACCCGGGGAGGCGAAAAACAAGACGCTGCACGAAAGAGGGTCATAGGTTTCTCAAGGAGGCTCTCAGAATATAAAATCTTGGCCCTCCATCTATAAAAAAAAAATCTAGGCACCTTCGGCAAATAATATGAAGTTACTACATGAAGCGGTCACCACTCATAAACGAAGTCCCTAGAGAGGAAGATCAGTTCTACTACTGCATCTCAGGAAGTATCAATGGAATCGTATTGCTGATAGATGTGGGTGACGAAAAGACATCAAAGGTGTTTTTTGTGGGGTTTGGTTGGGCAAATACTATTCATCCCAGCCAATCACCGCACTGCATTTCATCATCCTCCCTCCAAATGAAAGCTGACACATGGCATTGCAACATCATGGAATTTTTTGAGAAGGGCTTCGTCATTTTTATGCCATTTCTTCGCTGTCGAAGTGTTTCACCCCCAACACGTCGGTGGAGATCGCCGAGAAGAGTTTCCTGTATCCATCACCACCAAAACTAATCAATCAAGACCCTTGTAATGGGACTGTAATAAATTACCCTCCTTTCTTCGGAACCACCCATTCAGCAGTTATTCTACGACCTACAACAAATCGCCTGTGGGGGCTCGTTCTGTAACTACTATGTTGAGGTTCCTTTTAAGACAATTTTTAAAGGCAAAATAAATGTTTCATCTTAAAAAATTAAAATTATGTTTTTATTTTGAATAAATAAAATATAAAATTATCTTAAATGTTTTGATATATAATTTAAGAAAAAAGAACTGAGGTGGACATTTATTTACTACACACAGACTCTTTACTAGTTCATCTACTGCCACTTGGAGAAAAATTAGATATGGCTGAAATAATTTTTGATGGAAGGCAGGACATAGGTGTGCACTTGCATAATTTTGGTTGTCTTCATTGTCAAGTACTGCAACCCATTGATTGAATGGTCTCTTTTGGCTAGATGATCACAACTGCATGAGTAAGGTAAAGTGCTGGAAATTCTTTTCACTGGGGTAATTTCATGGAATTTTGAGTGTAAGTGCCAATCTCCTCTCTTGTTCCTTGTGTAGAGAATTTATATTCCTTTGATTCCTCTTCTTTAACATTCCATAAAAAATGAATGCCTTCAATTGTGTGCATAGGATAGGTATTTACCTAAGATCTTTAATCTACTTCTTCAGAAACAATCTTTCTAAACATTTTGTTATTTCCTACAATCAAATATAGTGCGTCGATTCTCCATTTTCTAGGAAGTTCTTGTTTATATTTTACTTGCAATATGAGTTTGTAACTAGTTTTGAACATATTTCTAGGGTTCTTATCTTTTTTATTCAAAATGGGGGACCCAAAGGAGGACACATTTTATTTGCAGATCTGAGTTTGTAGCAAGCTTTCAACCTATTTCTAGGGTTTTTTGTTTTGTTCTGTTTTATTTCTTCATTTTGTATAAATCAGAATGGGGGAGCTAGGGTTTTTTCTTCTTTTTTCTTAAGTCAATATGGGGGAGCTAGTGCATCTTTGATGAACAACTTTCTCAGAAAACTTTATGGGGCATGACTCCTCCTCTTCTTATTTGAATGTTAAGAAATCCAAGAAGCCTGAGTCATCTTCAACGTTTTTTGCCACGGGAAGCCACAAAATAAGGCCCCCCAATATCCCAAGAGGGGTTGGGCACTGTATTTTCCTTTATCCTCGTATAAAATGGGTTAAAGCTTCAAAATAGAGGCTTTGATTGCAATGTGAGCTTCGCCCAACTGTAAAAGAAGGGGTAGAAATTCTAGAGTGCCCAATTGACACATATTGCCCACAAAACGGAAACATTGTAATTGGAGGTGGTGGAAATAATAATCCCAACCACCGCAATAAATACCCTAATAGAAACCATACTTGTTAAGTATTTTTGCATGTTGCCTCTTTGTTTGAAGATGGAAGGATTGAACCTAGAACAAAGTACTCGAACCATTCCGCAACACAGAAAAGAATTTAAGACATTTAATGTATTTTGGTAAATAGATGTGGGGAAGGATTCATTCGTTGTTGCCACACTCCACAATCACCTGCACAATTGCTGTCCACACTCAATAACAACAACATATTAATTATTTGCTCTATATGTATTAATTTAAAATTGTATGTTGAGATAAATATGTATGTAAACTTCATTTTTCAAGTTAGAGTGAAAGAGAGCAAGTATGTGAGGAGAAAATGGTGGACAAAATTTTGGTGGGTGCGTGAAAACAACAGTTACTATGTCTTAATGTGTCTTTTTGACGTGAGTGAATACTGTGTTTTTTTAAGTCTCTTCTTGGCGAAAGTCACACCCCTCTCCCTCTTTTTTTTAACATGGTGTTAAACTCTGTTAGTGTAAAAACAAGTGTTTTTACTAGTAGTTCAAATTGTTTTGAGGGTAGATTGTTTTCACCATATTTACCAATAGGTAGATTTTTTTTTTCACTTAGAAATGGCAACATCAAGCACAAGCTTGACTAATCCTCAAATACCTCGGTTTAATGGAAAAATTTATTATTATTGAGCTATTATAATGAAGACCATGTTTTCTTCTCAAGACATTTGGGATTTGGTGGAGAATGGTTTTCAAGAACCAACAGATGCAACAACATACAATGCCTTATCTCAAGCAGAAAGAGATTTGTTAAGGGACAACACGAAGAAGGATTCAAAAGCCCTGTTCTATATTTTCCAAGAAGTTCATGAAAGTATTTTCCCAAGGGTTGCAACAGTAACGAAGTCCAAGCAAGCATGGGACACCCTCAAGACAGCCTACCAAGGCATGGCAAAAGTCAACACAAGTCAAGAAGAGGTAATTTGAAATGACTCACATTTGACTCTTAAGATATTATTTGGGCATAGAAGTGAAGCAAACAAAAATGACATTTTTATCTCTGAAATGAAGTATGTGGCAGACATTTTGGAGAGGTTTAAAATGCAGAACAGCAAGTCCGCACCAACTCCAACTGTCTTGGGGTTGAAGTTGAGAAAAGAAGATTGTAGCAGTAATGTCAATCCAAGATTATACAAAAGCATGATAGGGAGCTTGATGTATTTAACCTCCACTACGTTGGATATAATGTTTGTAGTAAGTTTGGTGTCAAGGTTCATGGAGACACCGAAGGAGACACATTGGAAAGCAGCGAAAGAGATTCTATGGTATGTCAATGGGACAAAACAGTATGGCGTTTTTTACACAACAAGAAGTGATTTCAGGCTTGTTGGTTTCAGTGACAGTGATTGGGTAGGAAGTGTCGATGAATGAAAGAGCACGTGAGGATATGATTTTCATTTGGGTTCCAGAGCCATTTCATTGACCTCCAAGAAGCAACCAATAGTGTCATTGTCAATGGCAGAAGCTGAATATGTCGCAGCAACAACACCAACAACAACGTGTTAAGTAGTTTGGATGAGAAGGATGTTGAGGTATCTTCGTCATGACCAAGAGGGAACGACAACTATTTTCTGCGACAACACCCCATCAATTGCATTGTCAAAGAATTATGTATTTCACAAGAGGACCAAGCATATTGATGCTAAATATCATTTTATTAGAGAGTTGATTAACAATGATAAAATTGTGTTGCAACACTGTAGGTCACAGAAACAATTTGCTGATATCTTCACAAAGCCATTGGCACCTGAAAATTTTGTTTATCACAGAAACTATTTGGGAATTTTCAATGGAGGAAATTGTGATTAAGGAAGAGTGTTGGAAATAATAATCCCAACCACCGCAATAAACACCCTAATAGCAGCCATAATTGTTAGAAGTATTTTTGCAGGTTGCATCTCTATTTGAAGATGGAAGGACTAAAGTCAGAACAAAAGTACTGTGCGAACCATTCCACAACACAACAAAGAATTTAAGGCATTTAATATATTTTGGTAGAGAGATGTGGGTAAGCATTCATTCTGCCACTATTGCCCACACTCCATAAACACATGCAGATTACTATCCACACTCAACAATAACAACAACGTATTAATTATTTTCTCTGTCATGTATTAATTAAAAATTTTATGTTGAGAAAAATATTTATGTAAAAGTCATTTTTCAAGTTAGAGTGGAAGAGAACAAGAGTCTCTTAGGAGAAAATGGTGGAAAAAATTTTGGTGGGCGCGTGAAAACAATAGTTACTATGCTTTACTGTGTTATTCCCCGTGAAGTGAAAATCTCTGAAAATCTTGTTTTTACTTGGTGAATGAAGTGCATTCTCATATGAATGTATTTTTCATGAATTAGAAGTTAATCCTAAGTTTTATTGTTGCTCCAAGCTTACTCTGTTTTACTGTCTTTTTTTCCTTGAGTGAATATTGTGTTCTTTTAAATCTCTAGCTGCGCGAAATCAACTTTGCGAAAGTCACACCCCTCTGCCTCCCCGCGTAAATTTTTTTTAACAGGAGGTATGGGTTTAATTGTATCTTTATTTTTTTTCATTCCTAAACATGTTGCTTAAATATCCCTGAAAAATCTCACGAACAAGACTTGTAGAGTGAATTATCTAAAATTGCCATGTTGTAATCCTACAATGTGCAATCCTATACGGTTGTCGATGAAGTTTCGATCCACGAAACCTTAACGATTAGTGAGTTATTGGGTTGGATCAAATCAGTAACAAGATTTTGCAATTGGTTATAAACTAAGAATGTAGATATGATTGTTTTGCCTCACTTTGGAGTGTCAAAAGTAGTTATTCTAAATTGTTTGCATGTAGTGCCACTCTATGCTAGTCTAGTGTGCAAATTGCAGGCAACCTTATTCCTATTTATACTTCATGCTAGGGCAAGTACAAGGCGTCCAAAAACAAATCACTTACAACCAGAAAGATATTATACATTGACTACCTTGTCACTAGATTCAAACATAATGTTTCCTCCACCTTTCCACTTGTGACCATGTATGCAATCAATAGTTGTGTGGCTAAATCATGTTGTTTTGATCTCAATAGAAAAACCAAGTGTCTATTTATAGAACATGTTGATCAAATGGATGCCTGCAACGACCCTTATGAAGCGACCCTTAAGGTTTGTTCTCAAATGGAAGAGGCAAGTAGAGAACCATACAACTATTCCCCTAGTTCTGCAAGAGGGAAGATTATTCTTCATCAAATAGTTGAAATTAGATTTGAGTCTAACGCTTTTCTTGGGATCTAACCTCATATAATGTATGGTAAAGAAAAGGTATCAAATATGTCACATGATGTGTATGACAGAGGGTAGGAGGTGTCACATCATGGAATCCCATTTTTGCCATGAATGCATTGAATGGTTCCCCAATGAGGCCTTATAATTCTTCAAACTTCCTAGAGCATTTTATGAAGGCCCGTCGCACAAATTATCATTTTGTTCTTGTGCTTAAATTTTTGTACCAATAAAACAATGATATGCAACCACATCCATCTTAGACAATGTTAAATTACCTTTGCAACTTTATGTTCAAATACAATCCCTTCTTATCTCACATATGCAGTACACTAAAAATCTCATAAAAGAGGATCTAAGCCTATGTGCAACATAAATTACATTATTTCTCTTAAAGGATTTGAGAGCAGCCTCACCCCAACGCCAGCTAGCGCACTTGAGAAAATTGTAAATTCTAAATTAACAACTTGGAGCTTCTCTTAGTTATCAATGCAAGCTAGAGAACATGAGAAGATTGTAGATTATACATTAATAATTTCGAGCTTCCTTCAATTTACTAATCTTTTTGCAATAGTTACAAATAGATCAACCATACAATATTTAGATCCAACCACAATGACATGAATAGGAGACTCACTGTTTCAAAACAAAATGCTCCAAGGATGTAGAGGATTTTCTTTTAGCCTTGAAAGACAAAAATATCCTGTGGGGCATGCTAAGGAGTCCTGTGTCAAAAGACATGATCGACGTTGTCCCATTACATAGCTTTTACAAAGTAGTGCAAAATTACTAGTGCCTTGTTTTTATGATTTTGGTTGTATCATAGTTGACTCAACTTAGAAAGGATTGAAGCAAAGAGGGTTGGTAACTTAAAATTAAATATTTTTTTTTTATTTTTTATTTTTGTAAACATGGTAGTACTTTCTCTATTAATATTATCCAACCACTAACATGTTTTTCATAGTTGTAAGAAGTGGCCTCAACCTGCCCGTAGGAAATGAGGTTGACCACATGTCAGCGTTAAAAGATATCAAAAATATAAATAAGTCTTTTTCCACCATCCATGCAACATTTGTTGTTCTATCTATAACAAACATCCACTTGGGAAAGTAAAGGCTAATCGACATATAGAAAAATTATAACTAGAAACCTGTTTCACTCGTCCAAGGACTCCACCGGAGCTGGGGCTTTCGCACTGGACCCTGGCATCTCGCTTCTCCCCATGTCCTATAGACTTTGCTCTATCTTGCTCAGAGAAAAATTGTTTTGGTAGACTTGTATCTGAACTACTGATATCTCCCGTTGGAGATCCCTCTTGTTGGGCTCCTTCGTTTTGGCGTCCTCCTGTACCTCATGTTCCTTATTCAAATCATGTTCCTCGTTTAGTGTCATAGCTCAAGCTACTATGTTCTTCACAACCCAGTATTGCTGGATTGTTTTCCAGAAGAGAGTATGCCAGCCTCGGGTGTTCCCCAGGTCTTGCACCATGGCTTCTCACTCTTCTGTATCTATGTCCTGGCCGGTGATGCTATCATTGAGTTCCCTCTCCCACCCTGCTATTAGAGCTCTTACCTATGGTGGGTTGCGAGCCATGTAAGTGCTAATGAGAGTCTACATATGCTCCTTTCTAGACTTCCTTCCTCATTTGTTTTGGCTTTTGCTAGACGTTGCATCTCCCCCCCAAGGTCCTTATCCATGCCTTCCCAGTTCCTCTGTTGCCTCGTTTAGCCACCTCTTTTCCTTCTTTAGCCATGCTGTCTTTGTCTGAGTTGTGTTCTTCTTCGCCCGAACCCTTCTCCACTATAGGTTTTCTTACTATTTTGCAATGCATGATCCAGACCTCCAGCCTATGCTACACCCTGGTTATTATAATACGTAAAACAATAACACAAGACATTTCATCAGTTTTAATGCATACACTCAAAACTGTCATAGTTTTCATTGCTTCACATGGCCTTTTTCCCTAGTCCTGGAAGATAGGGTTTGCCATCCTTCTCCCTCAGATTCCCCCCTGAATGCGCTTGACATAACACTCTTCATCCACTCAGTTCTTGTCCTCTCTGTTTCATCAGTCCCCAACAACCCATATCATGCAGGTCATCCTTTATGGTCCTACCGGAGTCCCAGATTTAGGTTCCCTTTTCCTTATTCTAGATTTCAATTGGGTTTCCTGTCCTGGCCTCTCTCCTCTCAAGTATCCTCGCTCGAATTCTTCCCCTGGTTATCCCTTGAGTCCCACTCTCAATAAGCTAGTTTTGGTTCGTCTCAAGCCAGGCTAGCCATAGCCTTGCTTCGTTGGTCATCGTGATACCCAACGCTTTATCTCTGCTACACGTTTTTTCCTTTATGTACCTCAGGTAACACCTGGCCAGGAATTCAATCTTCCTATGCCCTCCCTTAATGGAATCCCCATTGTCTCCTCATCTTACCTCATTCCTTCTCTACTCCTCTTCCCAAGGAGACCCTTTCACTTTACTGTATCTGCTCTCTTAATTAACATTCCAGACTAGGTTAGAGTTCTAGGAACCCCAGGTCGCGACTCGTTTTGAGTCATGGTTTTCGCAAGCCCCCTCCCTGAATTCCTCTGAATTATTCATTACTACAATTCTATCAGGTAAGATAATCAAGGTAACATACCATTTATTTTCGTCAACTAGCCTGCATCCACCACCTTTCTCTTCTAATTCCTTCACCTTCTTCCTTTGCATCCAACTATCTCCTCTCTCATCTACCTTTGCCTCCTTTTGATTTGTCCATCTACCCCCGCTTTCTTCCATCCAGCCTCACACATGCCCTCTTCTTCCTCCCACCGCCGATTCTTTCATTCCTTTTCCTCGAAATGATGAACCTTTGACTGTTCCTTCACTATCTCGCATTACTTCCCTCATTCCTCTAGCTGCTCCTCCCATGGGTTTCTTCCTGCATTCATGCCACTTTCCAGCTTTGTTACCCCCACCATCATGCTTGCCCCCATGCCTTCATCACTCCCTTCCATCCTTAGCCACACTTGTCCTTGCTTTGTGCCTTTCTCTTCCCTACCCTGTCCTACTTGCTACCCTTCCTGTTGTCTCGTCCTCCCAAATCCGGATGTCCCCTTTGTCCTTGGGTGCAAGCTGATGGTTTTTGACGCCTCTACCTCCCCTCCCCTCTGGCCCACCTCAACTTCCCTATCTCACTTCGATCGGGGTTTTCTTATTTCTCCTTTTCTTTTTCTAAGATCTCCTCTAGTTTCCTCATCCCCTCCATTTGTATTAACTCTTCTCCTCTTATATCCAGGTTTCTACTTGTTTGTTCACATCCCCAGTTAGCGAGATTGTCTGCTACCACGTTGCCCATCCTGCGGATATGTGTTGGGATAATGTACCCGAGTTTTCAAATTAGCTTTCTAATGTCTTGTACACACCTTGTTGTCCTCCAAATTTCGCTGATTTTCTCCCAAGGTGTCCCTTGCTGGAGTTTTTTCATCATGTCTATTGCCATTTTCGAGTCTCCTTCCACCTCCAGTCTCTGAATCCTCTCCCTTACTGCAATTTCCAGTCCCCACTTCAATGCATGGAGCTCTGCTTCATTGTTTCTTATAGTACCACAGTCCATGGAAAATATGTGAATCATATTACATTTGTCATCTACGCATACTGCTCCCTTCCTCATAGCCCTAGGGTTCCCTTTTGCGGCTCCATCGAAGTCATGTTTGGTAAATTCTTTCTGAGGTCGATTAAAATTGTTCGTAGTCTCACAATTGGGGGGTTGTCGTTTCCGCAAGGTGGAGATTAGCATACTCGGCTTCAATTTTAGGCCCATCATTATACGTTCTTCTCGAGGATTTGTTTTCCAATCCTCTGCATACCATTTTTTAGCCAGGATTGTTTCTCGAATGTTCTGGAGTATCATTTTCCATCTTTCGTCTTTTGTTATTTTTTCATCTTTGAAGATCCATTTATTTCTTTCCTTCCATATGTCCCATAGAAAGAAACTTAAAGATAGTCTCCATGATCGATTCAGGATCGGGGTTTGGTAAGGTTTTTTTCGCCAACTGTCCATTGTTGCTTTCATACTAGTTTGATTCCTGTCATTTACTCTGCATAGTTGATCAAGGCGTCTCCACAAGTTTTCACCGTATCAACAGGAATTGGTCATATGTTCCATTGTTTCTCCTTGTTCTTTACATATACTGTAGATAGAGGGTCCCTACAGGCCTTTTTTCTGTCATTGGTCCCAAGTAAGTGCTCACCCATGTCTAAAGATCCACATGAAAAAAGGGATCTTTGGCCATGACTTTTCTTTCCATATTATGTCCCATATCTATGTCCCCTATTGCAGGTGGTGTGCTACTTGCAGGTGATAGCCCTCTTTAATTGTGAACATCCCTTTAATCATGTACTCCCATCTTAGAATGTCCCACCCTTCCATTTTTTCAATTTTCTGGGTTGCCATCTCTTTCTCATATACCTTCCATTGGGGGGTTTCTCGGTTGTCTAGCCAATCCTGTTTCTGTTTCCATCTTCTCCAGTTCTCTCCTCATTCCATGCTCCAGAATTTTATTACTCTCTATTCTTCAGGGTTGTTAATATATTGACATACTATTTCTAGCTTTGGTTTGTTGTTTAACTTTTCTCTCTATTGCCATGCTTCTTCCTAGAATTTTTCTGTCTCCTCCCCTTATTTCCCAGAAACTATGGGTTCTAATCAGATTTCTATTATCTAAGACTAACTTTGAGATGTCTGATCCCTTATTATTTTCTTGGACTCTCAGCTTTCCTTCAATTGAACTCAGAATTCCATATTTTCTCCCCCATATTTCCTTCCATAGGTTTGCTCCTCCATGGACCCTTCTCTACTAGAGATTTTCCCCCATGACCTGATTGAGAATGTACGGGTCTCTGAGTCCCAACCCCACATATTTTAGAGGTTTGCTGAGCTAGCTCCATGATAGCAGAGCCCATTTGTTTCCTTTTCTGGCGCTAGACACAAGAACTTTTTGAAGATGTCTATCATATGATCTCAGTAGTATTACTCGAATCGGTAATTAGTGATCTGGATGTCCAATTCTGCATTCTCCCTTGGATTTTTGCCAATAGGGGTTTCCAGTTTACCACTCTAGTTTGTTGGTCACTTAGCTGAATTCCTAAGTATTTCAAGGGGAGATTACCAATGTGGAATACCATTATTATTGCTAGGAAAGCTTGTGATGGGGTTGTTGTATTGAAGAAAAATATATCATACTTTTTCTTATTTATCTCCATCTTTGAAGTGCTTTTGAAATTAGTTAGAATCTCCAATAACCCTTTGGCCTCCTTGAGCGATGCTTACCCGTACATCATTATGTCATCAAAGAATTGTTGGTGAGTTAATGGTAAATTATTCCCCAACAATCTAAGACATGTGTAGTGTTCCCTTTGTACTTTCTCTTTTATATACCTTCTGAGTCCTTCTGCGGCTAGTATGAATAGGAACGAGGATACTGGGTCACCTTGCCTGAGCCCTCAAGTTGTACTGAATACCTTGGTGGGCGATCCATTAAGTAAAATTGACAGGACTGGAGTTGATATCATCAACATTATCCAGCTTATCCATCTTCCATCAAAGTCAAATTCCTTCAAAATTCCTTGTAGGTACTTCCAATTCAGACGATCATAGGCTTTTGATAAGTCTAGTTTTCCCAGCATGCCTTTGGGTTTTTGGTCTTTAGTGAGTGAATTTCCTCTTGTACCATCACAATGCCATCGACTATTTGTCTCCCTTTAACAAACCCTGTCTGTTCTTGAGAGATTAGACCAGGTAAGATAGGTTTTAGGTGGTTTATCATAATTGTGGCCATGATTTTGTAAATTACATTACAGAGCAATATTGGCCTAAAGACTTGTGGTTCTTTCAAATGATCCATGTTATGAATGAGGGCCAAAAAAATGGAGTTCAGGGTCGGAAGCATTCTTTTGTTGCGTCGAGACTCCTCGACGATTTTCACATTATCTTCCCCCATGAATGGCCACGTCACCTGATAGAATTCTGATGTGAACCTGTGTGGGCCTAGTGCTTTATTCTTCGCCAGGGTTTTAATGATTTCATCTACCTCTGCTTTAGATATTTCCCTTAGGAGGGCCATGTTTTGATCCCTTCTCACTAGATTAGGAATGTGCTGAGCGATTTTGTTTATGTTCTCCTCCCTGTTTAGGTTGGGTTCTGTTAGTAGCCTTTGGAAGTGTTGAACTAACAGGTTCTCCATATCTTCCTTTTGAGTAAGTCGGTTGCCTTGCTAATCGACTAGGGAGAATATACTATTCTGCTGCCCATGTTAGATCAGTTATTTATGGAAAAGCTTCATATTTCTTTCCCCTTCCTTTAACCATTGGATTCTTGATTTCTGTTTCTTCTTGTTGTCTTCTTTCCTCCAATTTATTTATTAGTTGTCCTTCCTCCTCCTCTAGCGACTCATTTTTGCCCTCATTGATGATTTTTTGTTGTACTTTCCTCATCTTGGCTTGGATCAATTCCTATTCCTGTTGAATGTTGTCAAACTCGTCCTTATTCCATTTTTTATTTTTCCTTTTAATTATTTGATTCTGAGTTGGAAAGTATGCATCAGATTTCTACCTTGTTTCTCACTCTCGTTCCACCATTCCTTCAGTTTTTCAATGAAGGTCAGTTCTCTTAGCCAGAAGGCTTCACACCTGAAGGGTCTATTTATATTTCCTTGTTTCATTTCCACTTCTAATTTAATAGGCCAGTGATCCGACCCTAGGCACAATAGAATAGATGCCTCATAGTAAACATCTTTACTAATTCGATTTTCTGTTGCCAAGAATCTATCCAGACAAGAAGCTATTTGCCTGTTCCCTCCCCTTCTCTTATTCCATGTATATTTTCCATTAATTGTTGGGATATCCACCAGGTGAAGTTCTTCTTGTATATCCCTCAATTTCTCCATTTTCGGCTCTTCCCGGATTCTGCTTTTTTTCTCCTCCGGAGGAAGTTTTCCTTTTCGATTGGGATATGAGGGTGGTAGAATATAGAGATTAAGAACCACTCTTTGTTTCCTATTAGGATGAACCGCCCAGTGAGGGTGTTCTTCATCCCTATCCATTAATAAATTGTCACCTTTGTTGGGTTCCACATAATTGCTATCCCGCTTACGCTTCCTCATGCATCTATAGACATACCTTCATACCTCAGTTTCATCTTGCTTAGGATTTCATTCAGTTTGCATCCTATAATCTTAGCTTCTTGTAGCAACATTAGTTGGGTTTTCTCTTTTCTCACTCTCTCTTCTACGTATCTTTGTTTTCCTCGATTGTTTAGACATCTTATGTTACTATCATTGAGACACTTTGATTATTTATCGGTATACCACTGATAGCGGTACCACCCTGCCTGTGCTCACCAGCATTTCTCCCATGATCTATATAGATTCCTGTAAGTTTCTTCGGCCCATTTTCTTCCCTCATTTTGTTTTGTTTGAATACTCATGGGGGTTTTCTTGATGCATCCCTAGTCACTCTGCAATATCAACCTGTCCTTGTCTCTACTTGGCTTGATAGTATTGGAAAGTCTCTTTGTATAATCTTTTTTGGCCTTCCAAAATAAATCTTACATTTAAATGTCTCCATTCATTCAACAATTTCTTCAAAAATTCCTCTTCCATGCTAAGTTCCTCTCCCTTTCTTGGGTCAATTTCCATTGTAGTGGTTTCCATCCCCTCCCTTTCTTCCTTATCCTCTTTATCTGCCAAATCTCTTTGAGCTTTCCTCTCAGGTGTTGGGTTTCCTTGACTCGAACTACTCTCTTTTCCTTTATCCTGATAGTCCATAAGTTGGATCTCGCTTTCTACATCTTCCTCTACCTATAATGCTTCAAAGCTATTCTTACCACTCGACTGAGTTTGGTATTGTTTTTTCCCTGTGTTGTGGGTTTCCTTTGGTTTCCTCCTCTTGTTTTTTACTTCTTGGAACCGTTCCTTATCTTCTTTAGGTTTTATCAATTGCTTGAGCGTATTTTCAATCTCCTCCATGTTTAGTGGACAATCCTTAAATAGGTGGCCATATTCATGGAACCTTCGGCATATGAACAGAATTTTCTCATAGTCTAAGGTTTGTTTCCAAACCTCTTCATAGTATTCTAACTCCACTGATTCAGGTATGGGTTCAGCTATGTTCATGTACACACAGATTCTCACGTAAGATGTGTATCTACCTCTATTTTTTTTTGTTTTTGCAACTAATTTTCCTATCGTATTCCCAATACCCTATAGTATTTTTGGGTCTCAGAAGTCCATTGGGAGGCCAAACAATCTTACCCATATTGGGGCTGTCAGGGTTTTTTCCTTGTGTGGGTCATAACATTCTTCCCAATGTCTCATGAACAGACCAACATTATAATGAAAATAAGGGGTATTTTCAAATATGTTTTTCCTTATCTTGCACATTTGAGAATATTACCGTGAAGAAGCCTCTAGCTCCCAGCTTTAGCTCAATATGGCCTTTGGTTACCATTTTTGTTGTATCCACTTGGTAAGGTCTTTCTCCATCAGCCATACTCCTACAAACTTACAGATCAACGTGTGGTCCTTCATGTAACTTTTGTACCTCTCCAGTTTATTCATCAGAATGATGAATCCCGGTTTCTCTGCTGCACATGGCAGGCATCATCCTCTGGTGCAAGCGTGCCATCACGCCCTGAGGATAGGTTGTGTCATTTTGTTTGTCTCTTTTGTTTGCTTATAATTGTTTGTGTTCTCGCAAGAATCCCCTGCCGCGGCATCCGGATAGGAGGGGATCTCTCCCCCTAGCTTCCTTTGTCATCCTGACCTAGTAAGCAGCCCTTGGTATGAAGCTTTGCAGTAACCGTTAGAGGGTTAGGTCACATATGAGCTTAGTTCATGGTTTTCATAGTTTCATTAGGGTTGCAGAGCTCTACCCTATGAAACACTTGCTCAAATTTCAACTATAGGCACAAAATTAAATAAATTTTAGAAGTTCAAGTGTTTCTACATTGTTTACTAATAGTTGATATTACACATGAATTTCTTTTCTAAAAGAGATAGCTCATTATAGGCTTCTCTAGATTTATTCAAAGTTAGAGAAAAATTGGCTCAACTTGTTTCTTAGTTAGAGGATAATGCGTGCTCTAATTTTTGAAGAAACCAAGTTCCAACTATGGTGAAAAATGTCTTCTCCATTTCATTTATGGGTAGGTGAAACTGCACTTACATATTTCATTGAGGTATTTTTAACAATATCCAAAAAATGTTAGGGCTATCTAGTTAGTAGGAACTTTGAACATCCTCTTCAAGTTGACAAGATTTTTATTAACATGAACAAACATGATGATGATGAGTTTCTTAGTTATTTTCTAAACTAGAGTCTATTGAACACATTATAGCTAGCATTGTTGATGCAATTGTCCCTAAATGATAGTTGAAAGGAAAGCATAATGCAAGTGAATAAGAAAAACTATGAGAATACACATGAAAATAATTTAGTCAAGATAGATTTTACATGTAGTGCACCTATGCTTGTAGTGTCATCTAAAGACAATCTTAAAGTAAATAAGGAACTAGGGACCAAGAAAGTTATTGGAAGTTATTTAGTAGAACCTGAAGAATCAAAATAATTGAAAGGCAATTAACATATAGTTTTGGTTTATATGCTTGTATAAGAGATGCTTATAACAAAAGAAATATTACAACTTGTTTTGATGAAAGGAGATAGAGATTTGGGAATTTTCTACTAAGAAAAAAAGAAAAGGTTCGAGATACATAAAACCAAGGAATACTAGAAGATCAACATAGTTTAGAAACAAATTCATATACCTTTGAAGAAAACTCATGCGTTGTGTTTTTATCATCATGGAATAGAAATAGATAGGAAAATCAATGGATAAGACTATGTCCATATTTAACGAATATGGTGCATAAGTTTTAAATCTACTCCCAAAATTTTAGGCCCTTCTTCCGTCAACACAATGAGGCTTGGAGTTGATGTGCCTTCAAATTTTATTTCATCTTAGGTTATGATCCAACCAAAATTAATGATAGTTTCCTCTTATTTGAATGGAGGACTCACCCTTAATTCTGTAGGTTGCCTTGGTTTGTAGATGCACAACATGTATGCCCTTTTCTCCTCTAATACATTTAATCTCTAATGCAAAAAACTCAAATGTGATATTTGCATTGTTCATTAAAACCTCCAATTTATTACAAAGAGCATTTAACTTGTCTATATATCATTGGGCTTCTTGTCCATTAACTTTTCAAAAAGGAACAAATGCTTCAACAAAAATTATTTATACCCAAAGGGACAAAGTCTCGTTATTTTCTTGCTTGTTATATTGTTGTTTTGAAATATTCACCATATTGGATGGAATGATAATCTATAATAGTAAGATACCAAACATGGAATTTCAATATAGAGGGTTCATATTGGAGGAAATTCAAAATAGATGATTGCATAAAAGAAGAACCAAAATAAAGGTTGGATGACATGTAGTGCTACTTTCTAAAAGAGGAGGCACACCACTCAATTTGGGACAGTAAGATTTAAACAATGGCAGGAGGACAAATTTAGGGAATAATTAGGGATTTTCCTATGTAGTTTCTTGGGCACAATGGATGGCTTGAAAATCCACGATGAAAGAACCTGGTGGATTTTACACTTTTCTCATACACTATCTGGAGTTCAAGGCTACATTGGGACCAAGAACTACTAATTGGGAAAAAATAATCTCTCTTCTAATCTTTTTAGAATTCATTTCTATTACCTATTGTAAATGTTTCTAAAATAATTAGCCTTTATAGTTTTAAAGCATATCATTGGACCCTGTATGAAATGGAAGATTGGGACTATCATCTAGAAGCTTGGACAACTCTTTTTGGTCCATTATTAGATGGATATCTAGGCATAAACAAACCTTAGCCACTCTTAATAAACGTTGTAAATATCTTTAGCTTTGTCTGCAATCAAGAAACAATATCAACTATGTGTGTAGAAGTTGATGCTAGAATGACCTTTATACAACCCTCTTTTTATGGAATCATTAGTCTTAATTGATTTAAGTGCTATCATCCATGACAAATTGTTAGAAAGTGTAGAAGGCACACTAATGTTTTATTTAGGAATGGCCATATGTATGACATGGTTAGGTTTCGTATGTAGAAAACTTTGGCTTGGGCATAGTGGACACCAATTTGCAATCCGAAGAAATGATGTCAAACTAGAATCAACCCAAAAGACAAGATTATAACATGTGACTTCATTGTGATGATTTTGGTTGATATGCATCCTTTGAAAACTTTTCTTGAGTTATTCATGACATTTGTCATTTATGTCATATTTCATAGTCACACTAATGGCGTTTGTTTGATCTACCAAGTCTTTTAACTTTTTTCAAATAACCTATGACCATATCTTCTCCCATCAACATCAATCGATTCAACTCATATTTAATATGCAATATCTTGGTCAAGTTTGATGCTCCTTACAATGATCTCATCGTTATTAACCACACTCAACTCTTTGTAATCTAATTTATTTAATTATAGTTAATTCAATTTTTGTATATCATATAAGGGGTTTAGGGTAGTTTACCCCTTAGGGTAGTTTATGTATATTTTTTCTTGCTTCTCATATATCCATCCTCACCCATACTCTTTTGTCTTCGAAAATATTTCATTGTGTCAAGTTTGGTGGCTAAGTCTTGAGAAAAATCAAATTATTTCATATCATTGAGGAAGAGGATATCTGCAGCCATGTCCATACACTATACACTAATAAATAATTTTAGTGTTGTAAAGTTTGTGGGTACTTTCATTTTGATCTCTGCACACTTAAGTGAGCGACAATGTTTGATTTTCTCATGTACCTTCTAGTCCATAAAGTCCAATAACAATAACAAAAAAAAATTGTGGTGGCATTTGAAGGGCTCCTGCTTCAATTGCTTCAGTAGAAGTTCCATGTCTTTGAACTTGTGGAGAAGCCCTAAAATTTGGATTGTAAATGCATAATTAGCTTGAATATGTCAAAAAGTCATTCTATCATGAAGTTTTTTTTTTTTTTTTTTTTTTTTTTTTTTTTTTTTTTTTTTTTTTTTTTTTTTTTTTTTTTTTTTTTTTTTTTTTTTTTTTTTTTTTTTTTTTTTTTTTTTTTTTTTTTTGAGGACTATTATTGTATTATTCTATAATTGACAAAATTTAATGTTAAAATTACAATTAACATAGATTAAGCTATGTAAACTTTGAAACGGGAATTATAAACTCAAAATGGGAACTTTGGCCAAAAAACCCCAAAAAAACATAAAAAACAATGCTAAAAATGAAAAGTGTGTATATTGGAATGATGATTTTATTTTTTAGGGTCAATTTTGAACATGTTTTAAAAATGTTAGTGACTACGAAATTTACTACGAAATGTTCGTGCAAAATATAGCTTCAAAACGAAAGTGATGATACTCGAACAATGATTTTTTTTTTTAGGGTCAATTTTTAAACTTTTTAAAAAATGCTAGTAAGATCAAATTTTTATGTGCCAAACAAAGTTGTTTATGAGGAAAAAAACACATTAATGTTTTTAGTAGAATATCATTTTTCTTTCCCAAGTATAAATTCAACATGTTTTCAACCATAACATGCTAGATACAAAAGAGATTGAAATTTTTTCAACTATAAAATTAAAAAACCATGACATTATGAACAAATTACATCATTGAATGAATTCAAAAGTCGTTATTTGTATATTGAATAAAACATACATGATATCTCTAATTTAATATTGCATTGTAGATATTTTAAACAATAAAAATTACCATAATTAAGACATATAATCCAACAACATAAAAATGCCTCACAACTTCTCATTTAACACCATATGGAAATCATCAATTTTATTTCAAGATACGATGCATACACCAATTATATAAACTGTCTTAAAAAATTATTCAAAATCACTCATATTTTCCTACACACCATCAGAATTCACATCTTCAGATGAGTGACTGGATGTTGACGAAGATGTTCCATATTCTTCTCTTTCATCAACTAGTGCCCCATCTGAGTCCACATGCATGCCCAACATTTCAGGTTTCAAAATTCCTCTAGATCTACGATTGGTTTCAGCAAACTCCCATCTCAACACTGTTCCTTCTAGTAACAACCTTTTCAGAATCTTTATCGTCTTGAAGCGAAGAGTTCCTCTCTTTGTTAAATTGAATTCATAAACAAGTATGTCAACATCCTCCAATTTTAATATGTCTTTGCGGCGACGATTTATATTTTTACCCTTTCGTTTTCTCTTTCCACCATTTTTTGTCAACTACCATCTTTGGTTTATACACACCATTGAATGGGTGTGTATTTGTGGCATACCAATGCACTTCAACACTTGTAACATCCTCATTTTCTGTAAAGACCTTTATAACCTTAGCAACCCAGAATGGATAGCCTTTGGGATCTCCATCTACTAGCACAAAAATCATGCAACCCTCCTTAATATCATGTACTGAACCCCTATAAAGGTCTTCCATGGCTTCACGTTGTGCACAAGATCTTCTGGAACGAATATACATCTCTCTTTCCATTTCCTGTGAAGAATCAATAATACCTTGAGTTTGTTGTTGTTCAACAATGTTTATTTCCTCATGTTCATTCAACACAGTTTTTGGCCAAATAAATGGATTTTTCAAAGGTATATCTTCATTTGTTGTTGTTGAAATGATATCACTTTGATTATTGAAAAATGACTCCCACCAAACTGAATCAGCAATGTCAAAGTACTCATATGTATATCTAATACATTTTTTAATTTCTTCTAGGCAATCAGAATAATTTATATCTCTATTTTGTCTGCGTGCATTCTGAACTTCACCAACTGATTGTAATAACAATATTTTTGATCAAATATTGGATGATCTGGAATGAACTTCAAAAATTGCAAACCTGATGATGGTGCTCATTCTGCAATAGTTGAATACTTCTTGTCCCATATTAGTGTTTTTCCATCAATTTTTTTGATATGAAATTGATGTTGGAAGCTAATGTAATTAAGTTGTTCAATGCATTTCTCCTCACCATATGATCCCAAAATAAACCTTCGCATGTCAACAGTTTTTTCCAACACATCAAAAGTAGGCTCTGGCATGTATGATTTCTTAAGACATTCAATTAGTGATGGCAAGCTCCCATCTTGCTTCCTCCTCAATATGACTGAAAAACGACTGAACATCTGATCAATATGGTCATGAGTGTGCCCAACAAGAAGGAAACCAACCTTTACCTTTTGAAAAATTCTCAATTGAACAAGCATGTTTAGATATTCAAAAACAACTTGATTTTGGTTTTCACGGCAAGTTTTGTCCAATTGTAGATACAGAACTTCAGGAAGATTACCAGACCAATAAGAAATCACATCATGAATTATGGTTATGGTCATATTTGCATCATTATGAACATTTGGAGCTGTGAAGTACACCCTTGGCAATATTTTCCCATTAAAGACCATACAACCAACCAAGTGAAAGTGAATAAAATTTTCCTCTCGTAAATTTTTGGGTGTGCGACTAAAATGTGGTAAAAGTGTTTTCTTCTGGTCCATACCATCAATTATCAAACCCAAATATTTATTTGGATTATCATAACACTTCTTTTGATGCTTGTACAACTTCTTCCTTTCGTTTGTTTGTTGTTCGCGATGCTCCTGAAGTTCTTTGACAATTAAATCTACACAACATAAAAAAAAATTCAGTTAAAGTTATGAATTCTTACCTCTTTTTAACCCTTCACATTTGTCCCTTTTTTATTTAAGAGAAGCACATGTACTGCAAATCCCCATCCTTGTCTTCTTAGGAATACGGACATTGATGATTTCTTTCTTCCATACCTTCACAAAATATTAATATGTAATAAACGTGCCATGTCCCTCAGCAGCCTCTGCATATTCTTTTATAAGTTGTAGATTTCTCATCTTCAAAAATTATTTGGAATATGTATTGTCTCTCTATTTGGCATACACTCTCCATGCTTTGAAAAGAAACCTTTCGTCCATGACATTGCAGTGTTTGATAATGGTCCAAACTGTCTTTTATGGTGTACTTCTGAATAAAAAGTGGGATCTTTTTCCAAATTTTCTTGAATTCTCGAGAGACGAAAATTCCCAATCGAATGCAACATATTGAAGCTTTTCTACAAATAAATAAAGTCCTATTATGATAATCATAACCTAACAATGTAGATTGCATGCATCCAACTAAATATTAATTTTGCATGCTTTTATTCATTGACAAATATATCTTCCTGCTTTCTAATGCAAATTTGAAATCCATATGTTTCAAGAAATCTTTTTGGCAACATTCACTTGAAATGAGAGCACTCATAGAACTTCTTCTCTTCAGATATTCTGCTCTACCCCTTCTATAACTAGAACAACTTGCATTGGTACGAAAAGGTCTGCTCCTACTCCTCGATACTATATTTCTTGGCAACATCTCCATCATTGGATCATCATTTGTATAAGGATTTTCATCATCATTAAGTGGAATGTTATCCACACTATGATCAACTGTGCTTTTCAAATATTGACTTGGAGGATATTCTTCATCTTCCTCTTCTTCAGTGCTACTGTCATAGTCCTTAGAGTTCGAATTGAATGGAAAATTTGACTCGATGTTTAATGGATATTCTTCCTCATGTGCATTGTGAGTGCTACTCTCATAGTCCATAGAATTAGGACTACGTCGAAAATGTGACTATTTACTTATTGAAGATGCTACATCCTGTCATTTGTCACTGCTACCTTTATACTCATTAAAATTAGGACTAAGTGCATCATCCTGTCCTTCATCACTGCTACTCCCATAGTCCTTAGAATTAGGACTAAGAGGACACTGTGACACTCCATTCTTTTGAAATTCATCATCATGCTCTTCATGACTGTTGCTCTGATAGTCCTTAGAATTATGACTAAGTGGACATTGTGAGACTCCAATCTTTTGAAATTAATCCAACCCTTCATCACTGCTGCTTTCATAGTCCTTAGAATTAGGATTAACTCGACACCATGACACTCCATACTTTTGAAATTCATCATCATGCTCTTCATCACTATTGTTCTCATAGTCCTTAGAATTAGGACTAAGTGGACACTTTGACACTCCATTCTTTTGAAATTCATTATCGCGCTCTTCATCACTTCTGCTCTCATAGTCCATAGAATTAGGACTAAGTGGACACAGTGACGCTCCATTCTTTTGAAATTCGGCATCATGCTCTTCAAAATTGCTGCTGTCATAGTCCTCATAATTAGGACTAAGTGGACACTATGACACTCCATTCTTTTGAACTTCACCATCATGCTCTTCAAAATTGCTGCTCTCATAGTCCTTAGAATTGGGACTAAGTGGACATTGTGACACTCCACTCTTTTGAATTTCACCATCATGCTCTTCATCATTGCTGCTTTCATAGTCCTTAGAATTAGGACTAAGTGGAATCTGTGACTCTTTAGTTATTTGAAATTCTCCATCCTCTCTTTCACTAGTGCTTCCCTCATAGTCCTTAGAATCAGGACTAAGTGGAAGAAATGCCTTTCTTCAAAACTGTTGCTTTCATAGTCTTCAGAATTAGGACTAAGTGGACATTATGACACTCCCTTATTTTGAACTTCACCATCATGCTCTTCAAAACTGCTGCTCTCATAGTCCTCAGAATTTGGACTAAGTGGACATCGTGACACTCCATTCTTTTGAATTTCACCATCATGCTCTTCATCATTGCTGCTTTCATAGTCCTTAGAATTAGGACTAAGTGGAATCTGTGACTCTTTATTTATTTGAAATTCTCCATCCTCTGTTTCACCAGTGCTGCTCTCATAGTCCTTAGAATCAGGACTAAGTGGAAGAATTGACTTTCTAATCATAGTGGAAAATTCCCGCTATATTCATCAATATGAATAGAGTTGTTACGCAATGAAGATGTTGATGGTGTATAAATCGAAATTTCACTATCAGAACAATCCATCCCTTTCAAATAGAAGATGTTGAATGATACAAATGGAGAGTCTCCTAAAGTTATTATATAGCTTAAAAAATGAAATTTTCTCTCCAAAAATTTTCCGTCGAAAAAGTTTCGCGAAAATATTTTCCTCCAAAAAGTTTGTTAGATTTATTTACTTTCATTATTTTATTCTACAATTTATTAAAAAATGTAAACTAATTTTTTTTTATGAAATAAATAATTAAAATTAAAATTGTAAACTACAACTTGTACATTAATTATTTTAATAGTTAAAGTATATAATTTTTACTAAACAATTGATTTTTTTTAAAAGATTTTTATAATATATTTTTAAACTAAATTAATTCAACATTCAACCCGTTGTAAAACAGTGCTACAATATTCATTTTAAAATATTTTAAAACAAATTATCCCACATTAACCGTATAGTAAAACATCTCCGTAATTTCACTTATATATATTAAATTTCATTATCACTATTACTCACATCACATCCACGTTTTCTGAAGTTCGTCGAAAGCCTCGTGAATTTGTGGAGTAGCTACATTGCTATCAACAGCATATTCAACAAAGAATTCACGCAATTGAAAGGTAAGTTAAATTTTTTCCTTGAAAATTTTCATATTAAATTACATTAATAAAGAAGATATTTTTTTTTTT
>APFE031566507.1:49019-64187 GCA_000404065.3 Pinus taeda | reverse complement strand
TCCTAATAACCCATGTTTTGAAACAATGAAATGTATCATTTATGTTGGTTTATCAGATACAAAAGAAAAGTTAGTGGCATGGGATCATAATTCAGATAATGAATATAGGATGTCTATGACTTTCATTCAAAGGGTTAGATTTATTCATAGTGAATTTCATGAAAAATGTGGTGGGGATAGGATAAATGTTACTGCAGATTTACGAAAGGAATGTTGTACGAAAATAGGTTATCAAATTGAAGAGAAAACCAATTCAAAAGGTGGAAAAGACAACAAAAATAGTGATTTATTCAGAGGTGTTGATAACATTTTCCAATTGGCATTTAGAACTGGAGATGTTTGGAAGTTGATTGATGAGATTTTTAGCATGTGGGAAGACATTGCCATTAAAAACTAGAGGGTCAAAAAGTCTAAGCCATTGATATGTAGCAACAATAAATCAGCTCCTAAAATGAAGCAGCTTTCAGACGATATAACTATCACACCTTGGAGGGTGATGGAAGGAGTGAAAGATGAAAAAAATGTCAAAGCAATATTATCTCGTGTGAAGTCACGGGAATTATCATTGAAGGAAATGTCTGAAGAATTTCAAAAATAAGTTTGTTGAATTATTTTTGTTTATTTCTAGATTATATTTATCTTTTAAATAAAACATGTTGTTCTTGGTAGTATTTGTTATACAAATCATTATATTAACTTTTTGTTACTTTATATATGGAGTCACAAAGTTTACATGAAAATTCAAGAACAAATGGCTAGATTTTTGAATGAAAATAGTTGGGATGATGTTGTACACAACTATCGAGATTCAAGTTCTACATCAACATTAAAAGCTTTTTATCTTGCATTTAAAAAGGTATCTTGATTTATACATTCATTTTTATTCATCTATGTACTATTTTTAATTTATAACTTACACATATATTTGTTTATTTTATAAAAGATGATGAAGGATGATAATGGGGCACCAAATAGTTTCAAAACCTTTATCGAAAAAATAAAGATCAAAAGACTGAGGAAGCAACGTATTAAGAATGTTGAACTTGATCCAACTCTTAATCATTTCATTTGGAATGGGCTAGACACCATTCAATATCAAGTAATACAAGGCGACTCTGAAGACATTGTTAAACTCATACCTAAAAGGGATTAGGCCCTAGTCATTACAGATATTCCCCATGGTTTTAATATTCCAAACATTGACTATGGTAGTGACCCTTATACTTATCAAGCTCTTAGTAAAATGGTTGCGGGATTTTTAGAAGTCACGTCATCACCATTATGGAGATTTGTGATATTTCATTCAGACACACAATTGGCAATGATATTGTCAAGCTTAAAGGGGAAAACAAATTCAAGGATGCAACTTACATGGTAAGACGTTTAAAATGTATATTTGATTATTGTTGAAAAATTAATTTATGTACAAGTTAATTGAACTTTTACTATTTCATGTTACAGGCAAAAGTCAAATCTTCTTAACAATGAAAATCAACAATTCATAAATGATTGTGAGTTCATTCATATTGATAGTTGGGAAAAAGATGATAGCCATATGTCTATGATTTTTAATCAGATAGATGGAAAGATTCATAGCCAAATACTGACTTATGATGTTGTTGTAAGAAAACTAACATATGAAGACAAAGAAGCAAAAGGAGAGAGAGTTAACATTTATCAAAAACCACAATTATTGATTAACTATTTTATAGACATATGTTAAAATGAAGAAGTTTGGGTTTTGGATTTATTTTCTGGTTAAAGCAAATTTTATTATATGGAATTGAATTTCAATATGTTATTTTTCAATTAATATGTCATTGTACTAATTTAGATCATTATTTCTTTTGTGCTTGATAATTAGGTACAACACTAGCATGTTGCCTTCAAAAAGGAAGAAATTGCATTGCAATTGAAAAAGATCAAGTACAATGCAATTTCATTCAGCAAATAATTAATACTCCTCAATTTCTTCCAGATGCAATGCAAGAAATTGGGTTGAACAAAGGGCACTTTAGTGAATCATGTGTGGAAAAAAGGCAAAGGAACCCCAACCACCATTACATGGAATGTTTGGAAAGATATATTTTGGGAGATTCGCAGACATCAAAGATCCACTAGAAGAGGAAGATGACCAAAAGGAAGCAGAAAATATTGTGGAAAAATACAATTATGAAACTCTAGAGGACGAAGAGTTTGGATTACGTGACATTGTTGATTAAATTTAAGCTATGCTTGGAAATCAAGCTTTGCAATGTTTTGACTTTGACATTTTATGGGAAGAATAAACACTCAATTAAGGTTGTTATGTGTTCAATATTTGTAATATGTGATTTTCACATTGATTTTTAAGTTAATCATTATTTTTTGAAAAACAAAAGTGATTATTATTATTTTTTTGACATGAAATTCATAAAAAACTATTATTTAACCATTTTTAGTTAAAATTTTCGTATAAAAATTGTGATTTTGACATGTCAATTCTACCAAACAAATTATCAAAACATGTAGTTTTTTTGTTATATTTATGTTAAAAATTGTTATTTTTATGTCTATTGTTAAAAAAATATTGTTTTTTAGAAACAATTATTTCATGTGGATTGAAAAATTAATTAAGGATGTATAAATATGTAGGAATATCAAAAATTCAAAATATTGACTTTCTAATTTAAAAATACAAAACAATAAAACCTCACTACAAAAAAAAAAAAAAAAAAAAAAAAAAAAAATAAATAAAGAAGAAAAAATATGAAGAAAACAACCACTTCAAAAATAACCAAATTTACAAAATAATTATTTACATTTTATACATTAGAAAATTTAAAGCCAAAAAACAGGTCTTTTAAAGAAAGGGTTTGATGTAGAATACCCACTTTTTGAAATGAGCATGAAAATCACTACCATTCTAAAACGTAATGTACATAAAAAAAATTAAAGTGTAAAAAACTATGCTCTAAAAAAAACATGTGTTTTGCATCACCCCTTTTCAAAATCAGGTCACTTTTTTGCTATCTCTATGAAATGGGTAACAATATCAGTTCCCGTTTCAAAGTTTACATTTATATGCAATAAAATATTGTCTACGTTACATGTCTAGAGTTGGAAACAATAACCAATCCAAGAAAACTTTAAACCATTGATCATACTTCCATAATAACTCACTAACATTCGCTAAATCTCCTTGATTTTGCAATACACTTAGACTCCACATTTGGTTTATGGAACTCCTTCAGCAAATCCTACATGATGTCTCTCAATGATATACCTTGTCCTCCTAGCATGATATTCTTGAATTTCATATAACAGGTTAACATGTGATCCCTAAAAGTGGTCTCCAACTATTCTATATTTTTCTTGTTCATCTTGCACTTACTTGACAATGTATGTTTCCTTGAACACAAGAAGATGTTTATGAGGGTCCTTTGACCTGACATCGTTAAAATATGGCATTCACATGGAAGGATAAAAGCCCATAATGGTTCTTTACACACTTATTATATGTGATACTTTTGGCTAATTCAAAGGTACCTTGGGTTCTATATGACTACTTCCATTATCTTGACCATCTTTACTATTCTTTTGACTAACTACAACAACTTATTGGATGATCTTATTTCTTGGTTTGGTGATGTGTGTGGGGTCATGGGTTTGATGCAGGGCATGGCCTACACAAGGTTACTATGATACATTGTTTCTTATTGTTCTAATTTGACTCAAGGGCTTCCTTCCTTGGTCATTCTTATTTTGTTGCTTAATTCTTCGCTATATTCTATGTATGAAACACAACTAGGTAGGTGTTCTGCACTTATTCCTTCTTCCCAATATTCAGTGTGCTTCCTTCTTTTTCCTTTTCTAAACTCTCTTACTATCCTTCTATCTATCTCACGTTCCAACACAAACCTATATCTTACTTCACTATTGTGTGAAAATATCGCTCCATTGTGAAACACGCTCTTGTCTTCTTCCATTGTGCTTTTGTCCTATGTCGATGTATGTGCTCTAACCCTTCATTTATCTTTTGTGCTTTTAGATCTTTGATGTATCGACATCCTAAGATCATCTTGTGATTTACTTACTCTATTGTATAGCTCACCCTTATTCCCTGAGGCTAGCCTCTCATCAACCCCATTGCATGCAAAGAAAAACAACCACTCTTTGTCTTGGATTTCAGTTACATTACTCCTTTTTCATACCATAACATCTTTATCTAGGTGAATAATGATCTCAAGAAACTTCATCACTATCTCTTGAAAATTTTTCTCTTAGTTGCATTATATGAATGAGTGCCTTCAATTGAAAAATCAACAATGTAACCCTCCAATATGCTATCTAACTAGAAATTAATTGCACATGGGAATTTGTTAATCACAAAATTTACGCTTCCTATGGTTTCTCGATTCCATTACTATGGTGCAATAGAGCAACAATTTTCAACCTTTTCTGATAGTCTTAGAAACCACTCAACTACAATAATGAAAAATTCAACAAAGAAAATTTTGTGTAAGTTTGTAAAGGCATACTTTTGCCCATTCTTTCGAATTTATTTTTGGGTTTCTGGTATGTTTTATTCCAAATTAGTGTTCCTTCATATTTACCCACTATTTTATTTCTTCTTTTGTTTTCCTCCACATCCCCTTCAATCATCGATCATGGTCCTAACATAAAAACAATTTGTTGGAGCATAGAGGGCAGACCTGTATGTGAAATAGCCAACAAAACCCCTCATACATTAGTCCTTTCCACATCACCCATTAGCAGGTGAAGTCTCACCCAAGGCATATATGAGGGATTATAGGACCCTAGATAGATATGTAGTGATGAAGGAGATTTATGTTCTGCATTTTTCATTAGTCTTTGCCCAATATCTTAGTCATCTAAAACCAAAACTTTAGGTATACACCTTTTTGCACAGTAAATCCATTACGTTCATCAGAAATATAAAACATAAACAAAAATAGTTCAATACATTATGCACAGACATAGGAATAAAAAAAGATATTCTTTAATATTGCAATCTCTCCATTACATTCCAATTGTTATGCCTCACAATCCTAATAGATTAATTGTTATAGTGTGAAACCTTTACAGAAAATCAACTACATGATTAGAATACTAAATTATGTGTTTCTATCACATATGCATGGCTCCTTATTACATCGTGGATTTATCTATTTATAGTTTTACATTAGGGTGCAAAGTTGACGAACAATCTACTTTTACTATGGCTCCTTATTACATCGTGGATTTATCTATTTATAGTTTTACATTAGGGTGCAAAGTTGACGAACAATCTACTTTTACTATGGGCTATAACCCACAACCTAAGTCTCACATCTTTCCTTCTTTCTCACATTTCACGCATTGACCCTTCCCTAAGTTTTCTGCATGGTATCCTTCTCTATGGTGCACCTCTGCACATATACAAAAATCTTTCCTCAAAATTCTTCTCCAAAACAGATCCATGATGCTAATGGGTTGGCTCTGGAAGACATGCACTCCATTAAATGTAAAAACATTCTAGCTACTATGATGAAGATAGAGTTGAGGAAAGCTTATGATAAAGTGGACTTGTCCTTTCTCATGACGATCCTGCTTCGATTGGTTTGAAGTTTGATGTGGTTTCATAGATAATGGGTTGTGTGAGAACAACCAATTATGTTGTTCTAATGGGTTGTGTGAGAAAAACCAATTATGTTGTTCTAGTTAATGGTGAGCCATCATATTTTTCTAGAGTTTCACATGACACTCATTTATGTAGTCCCTTATCACCTTATCTATTTTTAGTCATCATTAAAGGATTGAGTATATTAATTATGGAGGAAAATTTAGAGGGTAAAATTAAAGGAGTAAACTTGGTTAGGAGATGGAGATAAACCACACTAATATGTTTGTTTTCGGCTTGGGTATTGTTGAGGAATGGAAAATATTTAACGAGATTTTGCATTGTTTTTGTGCGACATCAGAGAGGGAGGAAAGCTTGGAAAAATCATTTTATTTGAACAACAACTTGGATGAAGCCCAAGTGAATTTGATCAAGAAGCCTTTCCTTTAAGGTTTGGCTCCTTAAATGACAACTTTAAATATCTTGGTTTCTTCATAAATCCTAACAATTATCAAACTGCAACTTTGTCATAGTTTGTTAAAGAGGTGGAAAAACACACTTTTCATTGGTGCAATTAATGGCTTTCATTAGGAGGCTATCTGATCGTTAATAAAATCGGCCTTGGAAAGAATATTAGTCTTTTGGTTGAGTTTAGCAAAAATCCCTAAAAATATTTTAGGTGCTATAAAAAAATTATGTATTTATTTTGTTTGGAATGGAAAGAAGCATGGGAGAAGAATGGCACTAGTGTCTTGGAACCATTTGTTTCTTTCAAAGTCTTTGGGGTGTTGGGGCTTAGATGATATGGAGAGATTTGGCCTAGCTCTTGTAGTCAAGAGCTGTTGGAGTATGTTTTTTCACAATATTATGTGGAGTCTCATAATGAGGGTGAAATATTTGAAATCCTTGTTGGTTTTCTGTTGGATAAAGCAAGAGCCAAAATTGACTAGGAGAGGTTCTGTGATTTGGAGGAATTTGGTAAGTGGTCTACAAGCTTTCTAGAAATGGATTTTGTGGAATATTTAGAACAAGGCTAAAGCTCTTCTTGGTCGTGACCTTTTGATAGGATGCCATGGTGACCATAAAATACCTTATAGGCTAGTGGAGTTTTTAAATCATCTAGTTATATTACTATCATTGATGTTGCTAAGAAGGTGGATGTAGCTTCAAATAGTCAAGAGTGGCTTTCAACTCAAGATTTTTTCTTGTCTCATGCTTGAGAATGGAGCTCTTTTGTATTGATTTTGGGTAAAGTTAGTATTGTAATTAACTAAGAGGAAGGTGGCATTATCAAGTGGTCTAAGATAAAAAAGGTTGAATTATAATAGCCAAATCTAGATATGATGCCCTAATTCAAGATAATCCTCTTGCTTCTTCAAAATGGTGGCAGATATTACTATGGAAGAAAGCCCCCTTAAATGTAGGTTGTTCCTTTGGTTGTTGTTGGAAGGAAAAATAATGACCTGGTATATTCTTGTTAAGCAAGGCTGGGTAGGTGATTATTTGTTCTATGTCTAATGAAAGTGTAGTCTATTGTTCATTTATTTATTCATTGTCCTTTTGTAATTTACTTTTGGAAGATACGTTTCTCATGTTTTAACCAGGATTAAGGTTGGAATGGAATCTCGGTTAAAGAAAAGAGTGTCTCTGAACTTGGAATCAAAGGTTTATTTCCTCTTTCCTTGAATTCCTTCCAATTTTGTATTGTGGGGAATTTGATTGGGGAAAAGTGGTTGTCTATTTGAAGACTCTGCAATTTTCTCTCAGTTTATTGCACATAATGCAAAATTGTCTTGTCTTGAGCAAGTGAAATTGTTGAAAGGGAAGAAGATTAGGCTTATCAAATATATGGAGCTTCCAATTGGTATAGTATGGGGATTCTTTGATTGAGCTAGTCAAACAGGAGTTTGTGATGTAGGTATAGTCATTTTCTTCTCCCATAATCTAATGATTTAATACAAACTAGGTATACCGCAGGTCCCAATTTCATAGTTGAACTCCTTGCTATGTGGTGTGCCATGAGGATTTCCCTTTAGACATATGTTGAAGTATTCAAATTGTATGGGGATTCCAAAGTCCTTGCGGACTAGTTCATTGGAAGAGTTGCCTTAATGGTCCTTCATTTAGAATCATGACAAAGGAAAATCAGCTAGCTACAAGAGCAATATGATGATGTGCAAGTTCTTCATACATATAGGGGAAATAATGCAATGATGTGCAAACTCTTCATACATATGGGGAAAATAATGCCATGGCACATATGTTATCCGAGGAAGCTCTACTATTAGATATTGGGTCAGTTCCCATAGTAGAGGTGTTTAATGGTATTACATGGTATGTTTTGTCCTTTAATTTGTTTGACCAAATTTAAATATGATTTAGTTAAGTTTCAAGGTATTTTAAAGGTCTAAGATATATATGAGAGTTTATTCTCAACCAAGTTATTCAAGTTATCAAATGTGCTACTATGCAACCAAGGGATTGTACTTTTTGATCTCCTATGGAAAGTATGTTTTTCTAAACAAAATAAATAAACGAAAATCCACAACTTGTTTGAATAATTTGTGTGAGGCTCAAGATCAAAGTAGTTTGGGTGGAGGGCTAAGATCAAATTACCATGGCAATTAGAGTAAATACATAACTACATGGACTAATCTTAGTGATGGCCCAATCAAATTACCATGGTGATTTGAGTAATTTGAGCGAGACTCAAAATTAAACCTATTGAGTGACACCAAAGAGTATAAGGAACAACTCGACATTTAGTGAGCAAAATATACAATCCCACGAAGCTTTATATCCATTGTAAAAATCCTAACAATTATTTGTAACCCATATTACTTCACATATTGTTTGTATAATATTCAAAACTGTAGGCTGCACTTTACGGGCCCATGAAAAAAATTTGTATAATATTGAGTTCTCGAAGCTCTGTGAAGCTGGCTATGTGACCAGGAACCATCCTGAATAACATATTGTTGGAAAGGTCGACTTTCTCAATGCAACGATATTGCCTATTTCATTGGAAATTTGACTAGACAAGACTTTATATGGCAGGGAAATCAATGTGACCTGCCTTCCATAACTGTTGCAGTGGACACCTTCCCATCTACACAGATTGACTTCTTGAAAGGTTGTCCTTTCTCCAGCTTGGATGAACATTCGAAGAAGCTTCAAAAATTAATTGATTTCTAAATGTGCAATTCCATCCTCTGACAGAGAGTTTAACGCTGCAAATCACAGGTAATCGGGCAAAATATTTGACATGAGCCTAGAACATTAAACATTATTAGGCACTGAGGTTTATATCCTTACATTCTCTTCTTCCCTGCTCTGCTATTTTGTTCAGGAAACTTGAAGAACACCATGACCAAGTTGGCTGAGTCTTGGGTAAATATAGTGTTAGTGACTCCAATAGTCGGTGACCAAAAAAACTTGGTAATTCTACCCTCTTTGACCATAAAATTCATCATACTATTCAGACATCTCACTCTAGCAGTGAGAATGGTCAACATACTATTCAAACATCTCACTATAGCAGTGAGAATGGTGACTCGTGAGAGACTAAAACCCTACCGTCATTGACCAGACCACATTCCACAACCTTGACACCAGATTATAAGAAACCATGTTGTCTTTGACAAGAGTCATAATCATACCACACATAAAACTACTAATAACAGACCCTTTCAATACGATTCTCGCCCCAAGACTAGGTGGAGTCTTTTCCTTTTTTTTCAATAACTAACCTTCATAGAACATTCATTTATAGCGAAATTCGTATGGTGACTCGTGAGAGACCAGAACCCTGTCGTCACTTTCCACAACCTTGATACCAGATTATCATAAACCATGATGTATTCGACAAGAGTAATATTCATACCACACAGAAAAGTACTAATAACACTAACCCTTTCGATCAGATCAGTAGTTTGCATACAATTCTCGTCCCAATACTAGGTGGAGTCTTTGCCATTTTTTTCAATAATTAACCTTAACGAAATTCGAATGCTAAACATCGGCTGGTGCCTGTAGTCATCGATATGTTTTACGCGACAGTTACGTGCCACTACAACGGATTTCACTTGACAACAACAGTATTTTCTATCCAGTATTTTGGTAGGCCTGGTTTTTTTCTGGGAAATTGCACAAGATTTAAATCTAGTACTTTTCTTTGGACCAGACCTCACTTTTACAGGCATTTCCAATTAAGCTACTCCCATCAGACTATTTATTAACATATAATTAATAAGCATAAAAAATTAAAAAAATTAATTTTATATATATATTAATTTTTTTTTTTTTAAATTAATTAGTAACATATAATCTGTTTTTTTATATATATCCTTGGGTGCAAGCTAGGACAAAACACCATGGGATTCTTGTGTCCATGGTTACAAGATCAAGGGCAACAAAGGATGGGGGTGGGGTGGCCACCCTATCCCATGTGTAAAGATTTAGAGATGTAATCATGAGTAATGGAGGTGAGATCTCTCGCCACGAAAGATATTGAAAGGTGGAAAACATTGGCAACCTAGTATCATTTTTGGTGCAATATAAAAATAATTTTAATCCCTGTTGAGAGGAGGGATGCAGCCAGAACACCGGGATCATAGGAGGAATGACATCCATCTTGTTCCAGGATGACCAAGGTTGGGCATCACAAAATGAATGCCTGTGGGTATGTTATGTTTCCTTTTCCCCTCCCTTCAATTCTTATGTGTTACCTCCATGATGACAAGTTTTGTGAATGGTTCATTTCCTAGCCTCAGTACGAGCTCGTGATTTTGGGGTATGTCTGGAATTGGGTTTATATGAATTGTTATTTCTGCCCCAAGGATCTTTATCACCCTCACCCTGTGTTTATTTATTTAGCTTGGATAAAGGTTCACAGTTGGAATTATGGTCCCATCCCATGCGTGACAGGTTGAATAAGAGATGCTTACAATAGGGAAGATGGGGCTTTTTGGACTCTTTTATATGGCCCTGAGAATCATTTAGCCATGGTCAGCTTTCAGGCTAAAGGGACTGCTTATGGAACCTAGCCAAAGGCTAGGAATCGCATGGGGCAAGAATCTCTCCTTACTTTCCCAAGTGAGATTGTAGAGGCGTTATGACGACACCTCCCTCCAATTTTATGTTAATTATCCTCCTTATGGCATGCTTCCCTATAATTTACTGTACTTGGACCATCTTGGAGAAAATGTTTGGTTAATGAGATCTCCTATCTTAGTAGGTTTAAGCTATCACAATTTGTTGTTTGTCGTCGTGTTAGCATAATGTTTACATAGTTAGCACTTGTTGAAGATAATTCTAAGAATAGCATAATGTTTACATAGTTAGCACTTGTTGAAGATAATTCTAAGAATTCATATTGAGGTATAGGATTTGGTGGTCACTCTTCAAGACATAACCCTGAAGACACAAGGAATTGTTGGATAAGGAACGATATGTCTCAAGTGGGTATGAGGTGTCACAACACCACCACACCTAGCTAAGGCCAAGGACAAGGAAGGGAGATGTACAATGGAGGTTGAAGTGATGGTCAATGGTGAGCTAGTAGAGGGAGGGGTTGGGGAGGTGGTTCTTGCCGAGAGGTGGAGGGAGTTGCGTTATATAGAGCCTTATCCTCGACCTGAGTAGGCTCCACACTAGAAGAGTAGGAGGAAAAGTTGGATTCTAGACCAAAACCAGGCATGGCAAAATTAGTGCATGACTGGGGTAACATTATAGTAGACTTGAGACAAACCAAAGGGAGAAGGAATCTACACACTCAGGCATTGCTTCTATATTAGAGAATGAAGACCTTGATGGTCAAAATCATGGAAGTGGCACCAGAAGATCCCTTATAGACACAAGGATAGTTGGCCTTGCTTCGTTAGGTCATATAACAACTAATTTTTGACATGAATTAAGTGAACAAACGAGTAGAGAGAATTGGAAATCACATCCCATGTATTCCCCCATAAGCCAAGCACGAATCCACTGCAAAGGATCCAACTCCAATTGAGTCATTCGATGATTAGTGATTTTTTTTTTCAGTTAGTAGCATTTGAGCATTGTAAAGTTAGTGTTAGAGGTTAGCATGATATTTCAGTGTTTTTAGTGTTACTATACTTGATCAAGACTTTTAAATTTTGGTTAGGGCATGACTTCACTAGATGGTCATTAAACTTGGTTTCTCTTTTGGTAGGTTGAGACCATCTAGTTCTTTTTTGAACTTGCATGTTGAATCTGCACTGAATTTTAGGTTCAAATATCATGGGAGGGGTTAACTATGAGAGCCACCTTTGGGGGATTAAACTATCCCCAAATACATGTGTGTGTGTGTGTGTATTATAACAAAAAAATATCTAATTAATAAACATATAAGAATTTAATACTATCATGCTCACTTGTGTCTACAGAAGGGGCATATGTAGGCAACTAGAGGTTATATTGGTAGTGGCTAGAATGGACCTCGTGTCATGCTCACTTGTTTTTGTAAAGAAAGGCATAAGTAGGATTCTCCAGGTTATAGTGGTAGTGGTTGGAATGGACCACATATCATGCTATGTATGAGACCTCTACTAAGAAAACAACACAAAACATATATAAAATTAATGTTTTACATATCACAATAAAAACTTAAATTACAAAAATTACAAAACATATTAAAGAAACATGAGAAGAATAAGTATATGTAATTATATGCATTATCAAGGTTTTTAATAAAATTAAACATGAGATTATTTCTATATATAAAAATGTGAAATATATATAAATATAAATATTATTATCAAGAACCAACATATATTTGTCTTAACTTCATATCTGCAAAGTGCCTAAAAGAATTAAATCTTTTGAGGTGCAAATTTTTCTTCATGCCTTATACTCACAAAGAGGTTTGCATCTTGAGATATTTGATTTCCCTAAACACTTGATGGATGAATTCTAGTTTATTTATTTATAAGAATGGATAACTAGTCACTATTTGGATGAGGTTTAAGTTTAATTTTGATCGGTTGTTATTATGAGGGTCATGTTAGGTTACCGCCAACAACTTGGAAGCAAAAATAACGAATTTTTGAATTATCAAGAACCAATATGTCTAAAAACACACCTTTAAGTGAAGTTCCATTTATCAAAGTCGACTCTCATATTCTTATTTCAAAAATTACATGTGCGAGATAGTTTCCTTCACAGCTCATGTTCAAACCTCATGGTAATGGGGTGTGAGTGAAAGTCACGTGAAATAAAAATAAAATATTTAATGGGAGATATAGGCTCTACCAAGTCTTAGACCTAGTTATTTTCAATTCTCATGAGAGTTAGACTACACATCTCGGAAACCATAAGACATGTTAACGTACCTCGGAAACCATAGACATGTTAACATACCCATAGGAGGTTACACCTTAAAAAAACTATATTGAAAACACACTTAAGTAAATTAAAACTCACAGTATATCCTTGCTTTAAATTCTACATAAACCCATATCAAAACAATTCACAATCTCAATAATTAAAACTAATAATATTAATGAACCACCTAAATTCAAACCCTAACTAATCTTCAATATTGTGATTTAACATCCCAATGGAGTTAATCCCTAACTAGTTTTCAATATGGTGGTTTAGTTTTTGGAAGACCATCAATAAAATTGGAAAGATCTATATGTTTACGTGGACATATTTTTTAGTGCTACGAGGGAAGGGTAATCCTGAAATAATAAGGTAACACCATGTATACAATTTAAGTTCAACAATCAATGCTTATTTCAGTTGTCTATTTAAAATCAATGGAGGTAATGTTGGAGGCATGGATAGTGTGAATTTTTATGCTGACACGTTTCTTAGTTCGGTGATGGTAAGGCAATGCCGAAATCATAAGGTAATACCGTACCCAATAGAGGTAATGTTGAAGGCATGGGCTATGGGGTACCTATAATACTAGTGATTACCCGATTACTATTGTAGTTGTACCCCTTATTAATATTGTTGTTCCCCTATTGTCCCCATATTGTTATTATTGTGCCCCATAGAATCCCTCTATTGTTATTTTTGTGGATTTATATTATTATTGTTAGGTCGGCTAGGTCATATTGTGACTCCTTAAACTTCTATATATAGAAAGGAGGTTTTGTCATTTGAATCATCCAAGAATTGTTCATTTATGTAATGTAAAGGAGGTTGTCTCTCGAAGAGGCTGAATTCTAAGGCGTTGATCTATCTTTTCTATCTTTTCTTCAGCTCGTTTCATAACATTTGGTATGAGAGCTTTGGATTCTAGGGTTTCGCTGCTCCAAATAGGTTATCGTGGAATTTTCTCTATAACTTTTTTTCTGCGATGTTTCAGAAGCTAAAAAAAAACCCATTTGATAAGACATCGCACTGAATCTCAGGTCCAAATTTAAAAGCTTTTAGCGGTATATTTTCGGAGATATGATCTGAGGAAGTTGGTCCTTTTGAAGAATCCTGAATTACATTCAAAAATTGTGACCTAGGGTAAATCGTCATAACCTTCTCTCTGAGCATCAGATTGAAATTTCGTAAGAAGGTACAGAAAGAGGACTGACTGCAGTTTCTTCTATAGAATTTTCAGAGCCAAAGGTCAAAACAGGGACATGTGGCACGTCATACGAGTTCGCTCTATTGAATTAGTCTATAATCATGTCACTATGGGCGATTTGGCATAACACTTCATTGGAGAATCCAATTGGTGTCAGACTGGTGGCATTGGAAATAGGACACAGAGGGCTACCATAGGCCACAATTTAAGAATTAGATGATCTGAAATTACAGAGATACATCAGAGGCAATATCGAGCTCCTAGAAAGTGAAAAAAGGTGTGTATATATTTTTTTTAAATGTTTGCTTAAGCTTGGTTTGAAAAATTATTTTGATGGAATTCAAATGGCATAGTAAAGCATTATTATCAGTAATTGATGCCTCGAGGAAAGAAAATGGAAACACCTAGTAGGCGACCTGAAATCTCTAGCATGACTCATGAAGAAGAGGAAGAAATGCAACATGATATATCAAAATTACGAGACCAAGTGCAACAGGTGTCACTTGCACAAAAAGGAACAAAATCTAAGATGGACGGTTTAAAGAAGGATGTAGAAGCTAAGATGGATGGTTTAAAGAAAGGCGTAGAAGCTAAGATGGATTGTTTAAGGAAAGGTGTAGAAGCTAAGATGAATGACGTGGAAGCTAAGATGGACGATTTGAAGATAAATTTGAAGACAGACATGGAAGAATTGAAGAAGTTGCTACAAGAAAGGGTCACCAATGGTGAAAGGGTAGTAAAGGAAACTCATGATGAGAACAAAAGAAATGTTAATCATGATTCCATAGACTCTAATGTTGGATCGAAGACCCACCATATTCCAAAAATCGATATCAGGAAGTTTGATGGCAAGGATCCTGCAACATGGATATTACAGATGGAGCAATTTTTCGATCTCAATAATGTGCAAAACACACAAAAGGTACGTATGGCAACATTATATTTCGAACCAAATCAGTTTGTATGGTATCAATGGCTTTGCTCTCGTAAACAATTTATCACTTGGGCAATTTTT
>APFE031566507.1:0-47036 GCA_000404065.3 Pinus taeda | reverse complement strand
GGAACCTGATTCATTAGAGAAGACATTCAGGTTAGCAAGAAAAATTGAAAGAAAAATTATGGCAACCAGGAAGCATACAACTCACAACTATAAAGATGGAAGTGTTGTTGCCCCTAGTCTTCCACAACCTATAAGGTTGACACCACAAAAATTGGAAGAAAAAAGAGAAAAAGTGCTTTGTTACAGTTGTGATAGCAAATACACTAAAGGTCATAAGTGTACTAAGAAGAAATTATTTTACATAGATTGTGAAGAGGAAGAAGAAAAGGAGCAAGAAAGGTCAAAAGAAGAGGATATACTCCAGGAACAAAGCGTAGATGAGGAACAAATGAATCCGACAATATCTTGTAATGCATTGGTGGGAATTACCACTCCTCAAACCATTAATATAGAAGGACAAATCAAGAAGAAAAGGGTAATAGTGTTGATTGATTCAGGAAGTACCCACACTTTTATTCATTGTAAGGTAGCAAAAGAATTGAATTGCTTCTTATATCCAGCACCAAAGTGTCAAGTGATTGTTGCAAATGGAGGAACAATAAATTGCTATGGAAGGTGCCATAATATCAATCTATCCATGGGAGAATATGTATTGACTAGCCCAATGCTTTCCATTCCAATGGGAGTTGCTCATGTTGTATTAGGAGTCCAATGGCTACAATCCTTGGGTACAATAGCTTTTAATTTTCAAGAACTTTTCATGTAAATTTCTATGGAAGGAAAGGAAGTTGAATTAAGGGGTATTGCAGGGAAACCGGGAAAGATAATCAGCTCTAACGGTATGACAAAGCTTCTAAAAAAGGAACGAAAAGGGGTAATTGCACAATTTTGTTCGCTAGATGTTTCCACATTGGAATCATCTATTTCTCCATATCTCCAAATAGTGTTGGACAATCATTCCAAGGTATTTGAGACTCCCAAAGGTCTCCCTATTCATGATCATGATCATGCTATTCATCTGATTCCAGGAAGTGTTCCTCCAAACATCAGGCCATACAAATATCCCTATGCCCAAAAGAGTGAAATTGAACGTATGGTTGCAGAAATGCTAGAGCTGTATAATTCAACGGAGTAAGTTCTTTCTCTGCTCCAGTAGTATTGGTGCATAAGAAGGATGGATCATGGTGCATGTGTCTGGATTATAGGGAGCTCAACAAGCTCACTATCAAAGATAAGTTTCCCATTCCTGTCATTGATGAATTACTGGATGAAATGCATGGATCAATTTACTTCACCAAGTTGGAATTCATTTAGGAAATCATCAAATTAGAATGAAGACTGAAGACATTCCGAAAACAACATTTAGAACTCATGAGGGTCAGTATGAATTTTTGGTCATGCCTTTTGGCCTTACCAATTCACCCTCAACATTTCAAGGTTTGATGAATTCAATTTTCAAACCATTCCTTAGACAATTTGTGTTAGTATTCTTTGATGATATACTAATCTACAACAAGTCTTGGAAGGATCATGTTGAACATGTTGACATGGTGCTATAACTATTGGAGGAAAAAAAATTATATGCAAAAAAATACAAATGTTTGGAGTACAAGAGGTGGAATATCTGGGTCATATTGTATCTCATGAAGGAGTTAAGGTAGGCCCTAGCAAAATTAAAGCGATTAAGGAATGGAGAATCCCCACATCCATAAAGCATCTGCGAGGATTTCTTGGGTTGGCAGGGTATTATCGCAAGTTTTTTAAGAATTATGGGAGAATAGCAACACCTCTAACAACACTATTGAAGAAAGATGCATTTTCATGGAATCGAGAAGCAACAAAGGCCTTCGAACATCTTAAAGAGGCAATGTTCCAAGCACCTTTCTTAGCTACACCGTACTTCACAAAATCCTTTATTATGGAATGTGATGCTTCAGGAAATGGAATTGGTGTTGTTTTAATGCAAGATGAAAGACCCATTTCTTTTGAAAGTCGTCCAATCAAGGGAAAGTTTTCACATAAAGCTATTTATGAGGAGGAAATGCTGGCAATAATCCATGCACTTAAGAAATGGCTACCCTACCTAATGGGAAGACACTTCAAGGTAAAAACAGATCATGATAGCCTTAAATAATTTTTAGAACAAATATTATCCTCTGAAGAGAAACAAAAGTGGGTCACAAAAATGTTGGGTTATGACTTTGAAACCATCTACAAAAAAGGGAAGCAAAATGTGGTGGCAGATGCACTCTCAAGAAAGGATGAGGATGTGGAAGCATTGTTGTGCGCCATTTCTATTATCTAACCAGATTGGATAAACGAAGCAAGGGAGGAATGAAAGAATGACGAAGAAGTGTGGGCACTTATTCAAAAGTTACAACAAGATTCCAGTATGTTGGGTACATTTAGCTAGCAAAATGATTCGTTATGGTACAATGATTGCTTATACCTCTGTAAGAATTCCCAGCTAAAACAAAAGATTCTTATGGAATTGCACACTTCTCGCTTAGGAGGGCCCTCATGATTTTTAAAAACTTACCACAGGGTTAAGAAGGAATTTTTTTGGGAGGGCCTTAAATAAGATATTCAAACTTTTGTGGCGAAATGTTCGGTTTGCTAACAAAATAAAGTTGAAACAATTAAGACATCGGGTCTATTACAACCTTTATCCATTCCAAGCCAACGTTGGGAGGAGGTTTCAATGGATTTTATCACAGGTTTACCCAAGTCTGAGGGAAAGAGAGTGATCATGGTGGTAGTTGACAGACTTACCAAGTATGCACACTTTTGTGCATTATCACATCCATTTAAAGCCAGTACAATTTCTACTGCATTTATGGAAACAATTCAAAAGCTACATGGAAACCCAAAGATTATTGTAAGTGACATAGATCCCATTTTCACTGGAAATTTTTTGGACAAAATTATTTTCTTGTATTGGTACTTAGTTAGCTCATAGCTCATCTTATCATCCTCAATTTGATGGGCAAATAGAGATAGTAAACAAATGTTTGGAAGGATATCTTCGTAGCTTTGTATCTGATAAACAGACACAATGGGTCAACTGGTTGCCTCTGGCTGAATGGTGGTATAACACTTCCTTCCATACAGCAACAAAAATGACCCCATTTATGGCACTTTATGGATATCAGCCACCATCCATCACATCATATTTAAGAGAAAATTCTAAGGTTCAAATAGTGGAACATCACATCGAACATCAACAACAAGTCCTCCAACTCTTAAAGGATAACCTCGTGTTGGCACAGAATAGAATGAAACAACAGGCAGATCAACATCGCAGCGAAAGAAGTTTTGTTGTAGGTGATTGGGTATTCCTACGGCTACAACCATATAAGCAAATGTCCCTCAAGAAAGCTAAGAAGGATAATAAATTATCACCAAAGTATTATGGTCTATACAAGGTGTTGCAAAAGATTGGTACTATGGCATACAAATTAGATCTTCCTGCAACTTCTCGATTGCACCCAATTTTCCATGTTTCATGTTTAAAGAAGGTTATAGGCGATAAGCTTCCAGTTCAAACAATATTTTCAGAACTTGACGAGGAAGGAAAAATTATATTGGAACCGGAAGCAGTCACAGAAACAAGAAATCGACAGCGACTAAATCGATCAATTTCAGAGTATCTTATCAAGTGGAAGAACTTATCTGCTGAAGATTCCACATGGGAGGATGAGAAGTTTATACAAAAGCATCCAAAACTACTCAAGCGTTGAGGACAACACTTTTTTGAAGGAGAGGGACATGTTGGGTAACTATAATACTAGTGATTACCCCATTACTATTGTAGTTGTACCCCTTATTAATATTGTTGTGCCCCTATTGTCCCCATATTGTTATTATTGTGCCCCATAGAATCCCTCTATTGTTATTTTTGTGAATTTATATTATTATTGTTAGGTCAGCTAGGTTATATTGTGACTCCTTAGACTTCTATATATAGAAAGGAGGTTTTGTCATTTGAATCATCCAAGGATTGTTCATTTATGTAATGCAAAGGAGGTTTCCCCCTCGAAGAGGCTGAATTATAAGGCGTTGATCTATCTTTTCTATCATTTCTTGAGTTGGTTTCATAACATGGCAATTTTAATTTTTATTGTGTGTTTTGATACTAATTGAAGAACGAATGGAGGTAATGCTTTTTTTTTTTTGTAAATTAGGCTACTTCTATTATTGTACAAAAAAGCTACAAAAAGTTACAACGAGGCATGCCTCAGATTTCACCATACAGAGATGGATTTTGCACATTGAGACACATATCCAGACAGGCATTTGTCACCCCCGAAGTCTGGAAGACCAGCATAATGCTAAAAAACTCTAACCAGTCGAAAGATGAACCTAGTAACCCAGACATTTTCCCAATTATAGACTAAAAAAACCAAATCCCTAGACTATTACTTCGGACTAAGTAGCCGGAGACAGAAGCGCACTTAAGAACCATGATTATCCAGCAAGGAGCTGAGCAGAGCGTCAGCTTTACAAGGAAAAATTGCACTGTAAAAATAGAGAACATGACCAACCAGACGAACACAATTACAGTGCCATACCCGCCACCCAAGGGTCCTGAAAACTGGCTTAGTCATCCACGGAGGTGGATGGCTGCTCTTCCACCACCCTGCAGCCATATTGGTCCGGCTCGCTTGAGTCAGTGTAGGGCGTGTCGTCTTCGGCTGGAGAACTTGGACCCGCCACGACACCCGCGGTTGTCTCCGGCAAATTTCGCTGACCCAGAACTAGAGCAGGAGGCTGAACTGATTGACATATGCTTTGAGCAGGAGGCAGAGCTTGTTGACCCATGCCTGCAGCAGGAGGCCTGTGCTCCTCTGCAACTGGCGGAGGGATAGCACGCTCACACTTCTCAATTTTGACAGAGACATAATAGGTATCGGTATCCAGAAGGCACGGGAAGCTGAACCGGGTTGTGGGATGAGAGATGTGCTCGCAAACAAAGGCACGAGCCCGCCCACGTCCTCTCCTTCGGCCTTGCCGGGTACTACGTGCATCATCCGACGAAGAATCGGAGGAGCGTTGCGGGTTGGCTCTTCCCCTGGCTCCTCCTCGAGACCCGCCCCTGCAGCTGCTAAGGCGAAGCCTTTCCCTTGGCATTGCAGACAGGAATTGATTAAGAGATGGCGTGGGGAGCTGTGGCTTGATTGAAATTGGCAAGGCTGATGAACAGAAGGCGGGATGACACTAGAAGACCCAGGAGCGGAAGGAGAATGCGCCAATTGCACGGGAAATTCACCAAAATGGACCAGGGCTACCAGAATTACAGGCCAAGGTGTGAACCTCCAATAGCAGCGAAAGGAGAGCTCTGGAGCGAGGGAGAGATGAACATAATTATGGGGAGACTCCTCAGAAGGAACCAGCATGGTCAGAAGCGCAGGCCGAGGCCTTTGCCGGCGTGACCCTTTGCGGCGTCCACAATTCTGCAAACCACATAACAGAGAAACCCAAAGCCGAACGATAACCAAAACAACCGAAATGAAATGCTTTACCTTCCCCATCGCACTGTAAATATAATGTGTGACCGCACTCCGCGCCATGTGCGGACCTATACCCTGAAGCTGCTTCCCGGAGGCTGGAGTTATAGAGCGCGCGCGAAGCTGAATGCCAAGAGCGGCTTTCTTGCGGTGAATAACACGGCCCGGATTCAATGTGAAGCGAAAGGGGTGGCAGGTCTTTAATGGTCTTGTACAGGTGGCGGGACTGGGCTGCCACTTTCCCAGTGGGAAGCCCGCCCCCGTACCTCTAAATGCTAGCACCCGCAGCCGGGAGATGAAGATCCTGGAGCACCAAATAGTGGTAATCCTGTTGAAGTTGTGTATCCTCTGCATCATGGAGAGTGCCTGTGTAATGAGGACGATGTTGATTCACCCCTTGGTTTGCTAGTCTATCTGCTACTCTGTTGGTCGTTCGCCTAACATGCTTGAAAAGGATACTGTTAGGGCATCGAAGCCTTGCTTCCAATGTTTCTAGCCTGCTGAGAAGTCTCCAGCTGGAGGCTATTTTTGCTGCAGAGGTCCCTGCTTGGATTCTAGTAGCCGCATTGATAAGAATCAGGGAGTCTCCTTCCACATCCAACGGATAGAAATTGTGTTGATCTGCCACACAAATTCCTTTCCACATTCCTTCCAACTCCGCCACATTGTTGGTATTTGTTCCTGTCGATCCATAGTAGATGTGTTCCACTGATCCTTTGGCGTTTCTGATGACACCTCCATATCCTGATGGACCCGGATTTCCCTTAGCAGCACCATCAAAGTTTAGTTTGAAAGTAGCTCTTGCGGGGGGGACCATTGAGAGGGGAAAGTGACCTTGAGAGGATTGCTGGGAGTACCTTGCAGGGAATATGAGATGTTGAGATTCCAGGAATTCCAGATGCTTCTTTCATGGGGTGATGTTGGCCAATCATTTTCTGTCCAAGATCTGAGCGCCAACGTTTCTTGTAGATTATGTTTCAAGAGTAGCCAAAGGATTTCTACGGATCTTCTCCTGTTGTTGAAGACCCTATTATTACGTTCCTTCCATAATGACCAATACAGAAAGCCTGGAATGAGGTTCCATAATGAGTTCAAAATGGGGCTTTGATAAGGTTGCTTGGGCCAAGTTCTGAGAATGTTTTATATGTCCCCCTGCCTGTCCCTTATTCCGTTGTTGCATTGGTCTACTCTTTCCTAGAGTTGAGCAGCGAGTGGGCACGTCTACACGAGATGTATGATGGTTTCCTCTTGGTCGGTGCAGTTGGGGCATCGAGAGGGACCTATGAAGCCTCTTCTTTGAAGATTATCCCAGGTTAGAATGCGGCGTTTGCTTAGGAGCCATAGGAAGGTAGATACCTTGGGCCATAATCTTGACTGCCATATATGAGTCCATAATTGATCCCTTTCTGTGGTGCTGTGATCATAGCGTATGGTATAGGATTCTTTGGTGGTGAAGATTCCTCTTGAGGTGTGACCCCATCTCATTTTGTCCGGCTGAGTATAGGGTGTGATTTTCCTTTGATTTAGCTCCTGGTCTATATCTGCATAAGTCTCTCCCTACCAATCTATTTGCCAAGAGCTAGCAGGTTTCCATGGTCGGAAATCTTGAGTTTCTTGCTGCTGCCAGAACTGAGAGGCTTTAGATATATTGGATTGCTGCATATGGTTCCGCTAGAGCGGTTTGTGGAAGATCGTGGCTAGTTTTGGCAGCTGCTGCCATGAGTCCTCCCAGAACCGCGCTGAGGTCCCCGAGTGAATCTCCCAAAAGCTGTAAGCTTGTATAAAGGCGCAATGAACTTTAGCCGAATTCTAGATCATGGATCCTGAAATGCTCAGACTAATTCGGATGAGCTCATCCCACTGACTTCTGGGCGCGTATTTAGCTTGCCACAACTTTTCCCAAGGGATGTGCGGCTTTACTAGCCAATTCCACCAGATTTTTGCTCCCATTGTGCCGTTGCTTTGTATGGGGTCCCTTATTCCTAATCCGCCATTGGATTTTGATTGACATACCTCAGTCCATTTGACAAGGGCCCATTTCCTGTTGAGTCCATTAGAGCCCCATAGAAAGCCCCATTGGAGGTTACGGATGGCCTTGAGCACCCATTTGGGAGCCGCTGGAATGGAAAAAAGATACAAAGGCATTGCTTGGAGGACCGATTTGGTCAGAGTAAGCCGACTGGCTATATTGAGCAACCTGTAGGTCCAAGATGAAAGTCGCGCTTCTAATGTATCCAGTAGCGTGTGCCATGAAGCGTGCTTGAGGGCAGATGCCATGAGAGGAGCACCCAAATACTTGGAGGGCAGCACAGCAATAGAGAAACCCAGAATACGAGCAATTTTACGTTGAGTGGAGATAGGGGAATTGAAGAAGAAGAGCTGGGATTTGGAGGCATTAATCGAGGTTCCAGAGGCTTCAGAAAAAAGAGAGAGCAAGTATTTAAAGGCTTTGGCTTCTTGAGAGGATGGATGACCAAAGAGCATCGTGTCATCCACGAATTGCTGTTGAGATAACGAATGAAGACCATGGATTGCTAAACCTTTGATTGCCTGGGAGGAAACAACATGGTGGAGGAGGCGACTGAGTCCTTCCGCCATAAGAATAAAAATGAACGGGGAGAGGGGATCCCCTTGACGAATGCCTCACGATGGACGGAAGGGCATGGACGGGGAGCCATTGAGAAGAACCGAAAAGCAAGGAGAGGTTATGAGGTTCATGATCCAACGAGTCCATGTTGCACTGAATCCAAAGGCTAGCAGCATTTGCTAGATATATTCCCAACTGAGCTTGTCAAAGGCTTTAGATAGATCAAGCTTCATTATCATGCTCGGTTTTTTGAGAATTTTTAGAGAGTGGATCACTTCGTTGGACAAGATGATGCCATCCATAATCTGACGACCCTCAACATAACCCGTTTGTTCCAGAAGGATGAGAAGAGGGAGGAGAGGTTTAAGTCTATTGGCCACAACTTTGGAAATGAGCTTGTAGATGACATTCCAGAGGGAAATTGGCCTAAATTTATCTGGCGTGTTAGCTTCTTTGCCTTTGGGGACAAGAGCAATGAATGTGGAATTGAGGGAGGGAAGGACCTAGTGCGTGGAACGAGATTCTTCCACTAAGTCCCACACTTCAGCACTGATCAGATCCCAGAATTCATGAAAGAAATTGGAGGTAAAACCATCAGGTCCAGGTGCCTTACCATCTTTTAGTTGAGCCATAGCTTCTTCGACTTCTTGGTGACCTGTTTTAGGAGATTTTGATTCTGATCGTCAGTGATTATCTTGGGGATGTGCTGAGTGACCGATTTTATGGCAGTTGCGCGACTTCCTGGTTGCTCTTTGAGTGCTTCCTGAAAGTAATCTCTGAATTCCTTCTCAATATCTTCATGCTTTTCTAATCTGCTTCCCTGACTGTTGTTGATGAAGGCTATGTTGTTATGCATTCGACGTTGGATGGTGGATCGGTGAAAGAATTTTTTATTCTTGTCGCCTTCCTTTAGCCATCTGATTCGAGATTTTTGCCTCCATAGGAGTTCCTCCTCTAGCCTTCGGGCTTCTAGTTCCATCCAGAGAGTGTGCTCCTTGTCTGCTAATTCTTCTGTCCTTCCCTCTGTTATGATTGTTTGCTGAAGAGCGCACATGTTCTGCTCCAGACTTTTCCTTGCTTCCAGAATGTTACCAAATTTTGATTTGTTCCAGGCCTTGATAGCTTGCTTGAGGTGTCTGAGCTTCTGTTGAAATTGAAACATTTTTGCTCCTGCAGGGGGAGTGAAGGACTTCTAGACAGCTTGCACCATTTCTTTGAATTCTGGATGAGTGAACTAGAAGGACTCAAAGCGGAAGGGGCGATTGGAATGTTTACCGAGACGTGTCCATTGGAGCATGATGGGCCAATGATCAGAGCCGCCTTGGGGTAGGATGGAGGCGTGAAGCTCTCCGCCCATATGAATGGCATTGTTTGAAATGAGAAAGCGATCTAATCTGGACGTGATATGGTGTGGTCCTCTTCGTTTGTTTCTCCAGGTAAACGTACCATTTGATGTTAGTACATCAATGAGCTGATTTGTTTGTATGAACTCTTTGAGGCCTCTTCTGTCTTCTTCTAATCTCATCCGCCCTCCCTTTTTTTCCTATAGATTTGTGATGATATTGTAGTCTCCCCCACTTATCCAGAGAGGGTGTTGTCTAGTTGCATTGAGCGTTGTAAGTGCCTCTAGCACTTCTAATTTTTGATGCAAGTCTTGCGGGAAATATGTGTTGGTAAGTAAACCATGCAGCTCCGTCCCTAGGATATGAAATGTGGCTTGAATGAAATTACGTGAGGCATGAAAATCCTGTAGAGTGAGGATCTGCGGATTCCAGACTATAGCAAGTCCCCCTGAGGCTCCTATCGCATCTAATGATACAGATCGACTGCCAGGCCAAGCTTTGCGTAGGATTTTTTCAAGAAGGACATTAGTACTTTTTGTTTCCTGTAGAAAAACAATTGCCGGTTTCTCTAACTGAATCATGGTTTTTAACATTCTGTGTTTTCAGGGGTTATTGAGCCCTCTCATATTCCATGAGATGAGCTTCATGAGGAACAATGATGTTGGGGCTTGTAGAACTTCGTCAGCTTTGGGAATCTCCCAGATTCCATTAAGATCTCGCCCAGAATGACAGTTCGTTGTAGATCAGTTTTGTGTCCTCTTTTTTTTGTTTCTTTTAGTATTTTCTTTCCATCCCAAGGACTGCCTGCTTGTATGCCCAGACATTTATTGTGTTGCGCTTTGGTTAGAACCCCTTCCAGTCTATCTATTTCCCAGGGAGGTATGGAGTTGTATTCTTTCTGCTTGCATGTTGTTTCAAGTTTGAGGATATCCAGCCCATCTAGACTCACAGTCTCTGGATCTTCCTCCATAATGATAGGGATGTTCTGAGGATCGTTTGAGCTACCTTCTTGCAAGCTCAGAGCTAAGGCTGCATCCAGGTCCATGGCTGAGGGTTGAAGATCCGCTGCTGAATCCGGAATTTCCTCATCCAAGGAGGGAGTGAGCTTTGAGGGTGAAGGGGCAGATGGATCCACCAGAGGATTGAGAGGCTTGGATTAGGATGAAGGGGCTCGAGAGGCCTGAGAATCCTGCGAGGGCTTGACAGAGGTCTCACGAGGGGTGAGGATTTGGAAACGGTTTTGGGATTCAGTCTTTTTGGGGCTAGAGGGGGTAGCCGAATGTTTTTTTGCATGTCTTCTGCGGGAGGTCACTTTTGTGAAGCCATCTGAACCTTTATTAGCTTCATTGACATCGACTTGGATCTGTGTATTCAAGGGGCATTCCCTAAAGAGATGGCCATGCTCATGGGATTTGCGGCAACGAAAAGGAATGTGTTCATAATCTAAAGGTTGATTCCACTCAAAATCATCATGGAAGAGACTTACCGTGTCTGCAAGAGTTTTTTTGAGTTGCATTTGGACGCAGATCCAGGCGTAGGAGGTGAATCTTCGATTTTTGGTTTCCTCTGCCACTATGATGAAGGTGCCAATGCTATTTCCAATGTCCTGTAATGTTTCTTCTTTCCAGTATTCTGAGGGTAGGGAATACAAATGGATCCAGACCAGTGCGTGACTGAGATCCTCCGTGTTTGGATTGAATCTGGGCTTCCAGTCACGAAGGAAAAGACCCGAGGAGTTGAAGAAGTATGGACCACCTTCAAATACTCTGGTCTTGTCCTCCAAGCAGTGAAAAATAGTTGTGAAGAAGCCTTTGGGACCTAATAACAGGGAGACTTGTTCTTTGGGCTTCCATTTTGAGTCTATCCCCCCGTGAAGGGCCTTCTCAGTAGGCCAGAAGCCAAGAAACTTTCCAATCAGTGCATGATCCTTCAGGTACTGTATTTCTAAATTGATTCGATGACTTGGTAGCTCGACTTTGATTCGTTCTTTAGCTTTTGTAATGCATGTGGTTGACGTCGCCTTTGGTTGTGACGCATCCAGATCTGTGACGTTTTTGTCATGAGCGTTTGGGATGTCCACGGTTGCATTGATCCGTTCTGGGCTCTAATCTCATACTGGGGTTTTTCCAGATGAAAACAGGGGAATAGAAAACGTTGAGAAATCCGCCTTCCGTGATGAAGAGGGTGGGGGAGGAACGGACCCCGTCCCACCTGCCGGACTGGCCATACTTAGCTAAAGACCAGACTCTCGTTGATTGGATTTCCAGCTACACCGTGCAGGAAAGCGGTTAATAGGTTGCAGAGGTGTAGGTCTGTACATCTACTGCAGAGGGCAGGGCTGCGGCTGCTAGGGTTTCACAGAAAAGCATTCGTGTTCGAGCAACAAATATGTTAGAGAATACTCAAAACCTTTAATGTTGACTTGCACATGAGTGTAAAATGTACTCAATGGAGGTAATGTTGAAGGCATGGACAATTTCAATTTGTATTGTGTGTGTGTGTGTTATTTTTTTTTTTTTTTTTAATAATTGAATTTTTTTTAGTTTTCTAACTATTTTACTTTTTGTTATTACTATTTTAATATTTTATTATATATATTATTTTTTATCCAATGAAAGTAATGTTGAATATACCAATAATTTTAATTTTGATAGTGTGTTTAATAATTTTTATATACCACATTATTATTTTTAATTGTTTGAAATACATTTACTTCTAAAAAAAACTAAAGACCTACATTGTATATATTATAGATTATATAATTCTAACAAATTTCTGTTGGATTTCAGGGAAAATTGATTAGAAAATATGTCTCATAAATTTCAAAACATAAAAATATTAGATTATGGCGGATTATTTTACATCTAATCATTTCACACTAAAGTCAATAATTAAATTTGTTGTGTGATTTGGTTCTATTTATTGGAAAAATGGAAATATGGTAAACTTGTTGTTTTCATCTAACAAATAAGATGGAAAGATGGTAAACTTATTATTGTCATCTCAATGATCATAAACCTATCATTAACTTAGTGCATGATAATCTTTGTCATTACAATCCAACAAACAATCAAACTACAATTAGTGAATAATGAGAAAACTTTTGGTAAAAAATCACATCACAAGTGCTTTGTCGATTTGTTTCCAACCATCTAGTGTGGTTCATCGTCGGAACAAGATGAAGAATCACATCTTGGCATCTTTTGAACCATCTAGTGTTGTCAAGATGAAGAATCAATTCTTGACATTAGATTAAATTCGAGACAATCAAGATGAAGAATCACATCTTGGCATCTTGCAAACCATCTAGTGTTGTTCATCGTCACAAAAATATGAAGAATCATTTCTTGACATTAGATTAAATTAGAGACAATCAACTCTAATGCTTATGATGTGAACTTTTACCAAACGTTTTCTCACTATTGATGATATGGATCACTATTCACTATTCATGAATTCAATTATTAAATTCAATGAGTTTATTAGTAGCATCGCTTTATAAATTACATAGATAGATGAAACACCCATAGGCACTTAAGCATTTTGTCATCATACATCACATTATTAAGATTTGAAAAACATAAAAATTAATTACTTTATTATTATTATTATTATCATAAAAAATAATTGATATACTAGTTGAACATATATATATTGAAGAAAATATATAACAAAATTTTTGACCATAGAGATTCACCTCCACTTTACCATGGTGATTCTTAACCTATAAATAGGTGAGTCAAAACAATCACTTCATACCCAAAAAAACCATAACTCATATCCACGTGACACATGTTCCTATAACCTTTTTTTCTTTAATTAATCAATTTAGTTGAATAAAAAAAAGATACAACTTCTTTTTGGATAAATTTTATCTTTTATTTATAAATATTATTAAAAATATTCTAAAATATTCGTTAGAAACTAAATTTCTCACCTCTACTAAATAATTATAAATAATTAAATTAAAAATTTCCAAAATCAAGACTCCAACATTAAGTTTAGATATAATTGTCCATAAAATATATAAGAAACGCTATACTTGGAGCCTCAGAAATAGTGGCTATGCACTTTTATGGCACAGTGGAATTCGAAAAACATTTCATTTTGGAATGTGGTGCTTTTATCATAGACACTTACATCACTTTGTTAACATAGGCTCCTTGGCATTGTCTTTTCAGTGAAGAGATTGCTAAAAACTTGGATCAAATCATCATTAATAATAGAAAAAACTAATAACCCCATAAACTAAAACTAGTCTCATAAATTTTAAAATTTATTTCTTTCCTTCATCCTTCTTGCTAGTTCTTTTATTCCAAATGACTTTCCTACTCTAACCATTTTCATTTGGACAACCTTCGCAATAGACCGATTCTTGACCTTTTCAACACAAACGCCTAGGCACCCATCCAAAATCAACTTGAGTCTTTGGTACAAACACATCAGTGCTAAAATCAACGAGGTAAGGTTGAATGCTGCCGTGTTGAATGCACCGTCTAGGTTCAAAGAGGACGTCAAAAGGGACGTGTTTGATTTATGTGCCAACTGGCAGGTAGATTCCAAGGATCACATGGTTGCTCCCTACGCCCACGACATTGGATGATAATGGAAGTTTGCGTGTAGCTTCTGAGCAATGAAAAGTCACAGCGAGGAGATGATTAGAAACATAGACAAAGGGCCTTGCACATATAGTCGCCTTGTTGACATGCCAAGAAAGTTTGAGTGCAACTTCTGAGAAATGAGGGCCCTGCTCATAAATATGCCTCCTCGGCTGGCTTATTCAACTCGCTCATTTATTTTATTAAGTCTCTACTTCTACCACATAATTATACTGCTGCTGCTTCTGCTTATTTCTTTATACTACTGCTGCTTCCTCTTGTATTCTTTTGATCTACAAGGTGTCCATTTGCAGAGCAAAGGTATCCATCATTTCACTTTTAAAGTCCTCCAACATTTTTCCAGTTTCATTCTTGATATATGTGGTGGAGGAAGAGGCACTGGCCAAAGCTTGAATAAACCTACCCTTCTTCCTAACAACCCTAGAATGGTTTTTGAATACTGTCTTGATGTTGCCATAGGGTAGCTAATAAATGTCTCCTCCAGACAACATGTTTAGGGTTTCTAGTATGTCCTCCTTGATTCCTCTGAGAAGGACTAACTTGAGTGATTGAGGATCAAGGGGGCATCTAGCCCTTTTACAACTAAGTTGGAACCTTTCCTCATTTCTTTCCAGGGATTTATCTGGTCCACGAGTCATTCTAAAGATTTCCTCATTGGTGTATTTGGACCTACAATAGTCGATGTCCTTTTCGTTAAAGGATTGTTGCATTTGAGCCCAGGTAGTGATGTTATCCCCAGGTAGACCCATGAATTAGCACAAGGTTGCATACTTAAGGGTGGATGGGAACAAATTCAACTTCTGGTCATCAGAGGTATAATCATAAGTTCTATAGACGAAAACAAACTCAAACAAAAAAGTATCAGGGTCCTCTAAGGTTAGGCCATGGAAGTGAGGAAGGGAAGAAGGGCTTATATTTTTCATCCTAGCATTTCTATTAGTCCCTCTGATGGGAAGAGCACCCTCATTTTTGTTTTCAACCATGGTTTAGGTATGTGGAAGGGTTTCTTCTTCTTCTTCCCCAATAGGCTCTTAAAATATTTCAGGTTGTTCACCTAAGGGGTCCTCTAACTCCCCTGCAGTCAAAGAGGGAAGTTAACAGACACCAAAGAAAAGTGAAGGTTGACTATTAGATGATGTGGGGGTATATGGAAATAATTTCCCTAAAGTTTCTCTACTCCTACGATGCATGAAAGAAAATTTTTATTTTTAGTTGTTTCTTTTCAAAACCAAATGCAAAACAAAAACGAAAGCAAGAATGACATCTATCTATTGAATGAAAAATAGAAATAAAAGAAGAAATTACATCTACCTAGACACCCCTCGGCAACGTCACCAAAACGTGATGAGCCTCAGTATTTCGACAAGAATACTGCAACTCCCAAGGCTACCAACTTTACTTTATCAACCCAGGGTTTCATACGAACATATAGGTGACAATTCTATATACATAGTAGATGCATGATCCTACTCTTGCAATCCTCAACTAGGTCACTTGATCATTAGGGTTCCAGACCATTCCTCTACTAAACTGAAAGGAGTCTAACTAATGAAAGAAAAATGTAAGGGCTAGTCCTAGGGCATAGAAAGTAAATGGCTTTCAACTCATAAAATGAAAGTTTTCAACCTATAAATGCTTAGGAAATGACACAAATCTTATGCTAATTTGGAGAAAGGAAACTATGTTAACTTTCACTCAATCATCTAGCTATCAAGGTTTCTTGAAAACATAATATTATTCTACCATTTCGTAATTCAAGAATGCATGCATTGACTATATAATTCACACTTGCAGAGTAAATAAGTTCTACTTGCTAAATTCATAAATGAAAGAACTAATGCTATATGATCTTGCAAGAAAGGAAGAGGAGTGAAGGGACTGGTCTAGGTGCACTTTTGGTCATGGAATCCAAGCTAAGGGGTCAAACTACTCCTAAACTAAGCTAGGCTATCATTGCAGGTCAAAACGGGGTCAAAACAAGATACTACAGGTATGCTACATGATGTTGTTACAAGATTCCTGTACTGCTACATGATGTCATGAAATGATACGGGAAGTTAGTTGAGAGGTTTCAGAGAGTAAGGATGGTGAGATGAAGTGTTGGAAAGATGTATGAAGGTTGTGGGAAATGTGGGGAAGGTGATCAACACCCTTAGCCAAACCTAGTACTTCAAGAAATTTAGGTTTGGGTTGAAATGGTTTCTCACGGTGACCGGAAAACAGAGATCTAGAACATGGGTTGGCAAGCATAAAAAGAAGGTGGACCTTAATGGGGATGGTGAAAGGGTTCCTTTCTTGCAGATACAAGAACATTGAAATAACACATGCACCTATTTCTCTTTTCATTTGCAAATTATTACAAGTTAATGTGGAAAAGATGAATAGAATTTGAAAATCTTATCTAACTAATGCTAAGAACTTGATCTATGAAATGAACTACCTTCCAAGCTACAACAATCATACAAATAAAAATAAAAAATCTAAATCTTTCCAAGAAATCATAAACAACTATCTAACCAATGCTAAAACTTGATCTATGCAATGAACATGAAATCACGCTCTGTTTTTGAGTTGTGATAGTGGGGTCGTCTAACCATGATCCCATGAGGGAAACGAGATAGGGTTCACTATCACACGATTTTTGATGGAATTTACTCTATGGAACTGCAATAACTAACTTACCCTAGATAAATGAAACATGAATGGGCAACAACTTAATCTATATTGTAAGCTAAAAGAAACATGAATAAACTTTAGCAATTACTCAACATTCTAGACTAATAATATAGATACAAGAGAGGAGCTTCTGCTGCTAGGGTTGGGCCCTAACCCAAGAGCTTCAACCTCTGAGTCAACTTATTACTGGGTCAAAAAAAACTTTTCATTGTCATTCAAAAAGTGTCAAATACATCATCAACATAATAGTAGAATGTGCTTTAGCTCAATGGCCTCTTGGCTACAATAAAAATTTGAATCCTAATGAGTCCCTTGGCTTGTTTACTTATACAAAATTGGAGCTACCAAAACTCCCTAGAAAATAGCAAGATTTACTCCCTAACTCCCTAACTTGAGAATAGTTGAATCTAACTCTTCTTTGACTTGCATTGGCTCAACCGTCAATGAACTCGGCCTGCTTAGCTGCCATTGCCACCAAGTTGATGAGATAGAGCGGGGGATCTTCAACTGATTGGAGGAGTTAAGGCGGTGGACCACCTCCTAAAATCTCTCTTTCTTGTCTACTCTGAATTCCTACACTCAAATCAAATCAGAATTGATCAAGTTACTATATTTAACACACATTAGGCCACAAGACATAACAACACATCTTTAATTCTCAAACTAGGCATAATATAACGAAATTTGTAGATAAATGTGAGAAAAATAATAATTTAATACATTGGAGGATGGCATTGTGACCCATATAATATACCTATTGATGAGCCTCATCAAATAGTGTAGGTGTGAGCAATGCAACCCAAGTTTGTAAAAATTAAATGAATTGATGTGTGATGGGTTTTCTCCATTGAGTGACCTAACCAGTTTTCTCTTATTATTTAGGAATTTCATCATGATTGAGTGACAGGAACGTGAGAACGAGGAAAATGATATCCAAGCCCTCGCTCATTCCGTAACCATTTATGCTCACAGAGAATATGGTTTTATTAAATTTTTCAAAACTCAGAACATGAAGAGCTAGACAAGATTACTACAATGTTTGGTGGAGATGTGGAATTTCCAAAACCAACATTTCATAGTGAAGGGGGGAATTTTGTAGCTAGAGGTAGAAGACATAAACTTTCGAATAGGTTCACATAGGCAAGGTGCACTAATAGTTCTAGATGGTGTAAGGAGAACTGTAAAGGACAATGTAGGTAAGTATGTGGCTCAATATTGTGGGCCACGTGTGAGAAAAATGAGCAATAAGGTACCCATCAAAGAATCTCATAGCTCGCCCTACAGACTATACTCTTCACTATCCTTTGAATACTTGGGTCATCAACACCACATCTAGCCACCAAGTCTCATATGGATCTGGCTATATGATGTGTGGAGCCAAAACTCTTCAATTGGTGTGAGGGATTACTAGAAAACATGAAATACCAGCACACCCAATGTAAGATGGGATGCCAACAACAATTTTTATATGCCAATATTATTTGTTCTTCCTCGAGCGAGTCCTAATTATGAGACCATGGATGTAAGTTTGTTGACATTTGTTTTTTTATCTAAATGGACGTAAAGATTGAACCTTAAGAGAGTATATTTAGGATATGCTTTTTCTTTGTGCTTCATCAAGAACTATCATGTAAGGGAGCGTGAACCATTTGAATTTAAATGAAAGTGAAAATAATTTAAAGTTAATATAAAGGTTAGCTCACTGATCTATTAAAATATATTTAGATGTTATTTGCGAAGTGTTGGTGTCGGTAACTTATTGATTAAATAAATTAATGGTTGAAGTATTATTGATTTAATATGTATTGAATTAAAAAGTATTGAATAACATTTCGATTTGAGATAAATAAGTATTGTCTTATCAACAATATTGACTATATTGATTAATCAATTAAATTTATATCAACTATATATTACTCAAATATATATTAACTATATTGATTAAATATATTAATTTAATATATTAAAAATAATATAAAATATTCTATCTAATTAACAAACCACATATCGCCTAAATGCTTTAGCTCAATGGATTGAATATTATTTATACTTCACATAAAAACACCATCACAAAATTTACTTGATAAATCTAATTAAATTTAAAAATTTCAGTCACTTTAGACATTTCACTTGCACGGACATTTCAAAATACAAATATAAATACAAAATAATTTTACATTGTTAGACATACTACTTAAAAGTACACTTCAACAAGCCTCATCTTAAAAGACACAATCTCCAACCACATCATTAATTTGTACACTTCAAAAAGCCTCATCTTAAAAGAAAATCTCCAACCACATCATTAATTTGTACACTTCAACAAGCCTCATTTGTGCAGACCCAATATATTAAATAAAATTTTATACATATGAGATGTGAACTTGCAATATATCAAGATATAAAAGTAGAAGTTAATTAAATGGATAAATTAATTAAATGATTCTTAAATTTAATGATTAGTTGAGAATATATTTATTTGAATTAATTAAATTAAATATTAATTATAAAATAAATATAAAATTTGTAATTCTATATGTTGGAGTCACGATTGTCGTTACACCAAAACCCGCAGGTGTTAGTAAACAGACACATCGCTAGTGTTAAGAACATGCCACAAAACACACATGAGCATTGGATTGATGCAGGAGCATCTAGCTTAGGCACCATGACCGGGTGTCGGTCTATGCCAGGTTGAAAAGTTGAGTTAACATTTTATTTGTCTTTTATGTTATTTTGTCAGATTAGGAGGTTGGATTTTTATTTTATCTTAATCTCTAAATTAGTCAAAGGTAGTTTGATTGGTTAGGGTTATTTACTTGCCTGTTACTAATAAACCATGGATTAATAATTGTCCTGTTATTTTAAAAGGAAAAGACAAATGTGTCTAAAAGGAAAATCTTGTCATAAGGACAGAACCGAATGACTAATAACCATGTAAATGTAAAGTCTACAACTGAAAAGAAACTGTATAGTTTCATTAACCGCGAACAAGAAACATATAAATGTAACAACGAAAGTCAAGTAAAAGGTTCAACATTTCTTGCACTCAAATAATATCAATAATAGAGAAACCAATTCAGTCCATCTGTATGTCCTACTGTATTTTTATTGTGCTTTCTAATTAATGAGCATCTGAATAGACAACCTATTGTACACAGATCATTGAGTTTAATTCTTTTTGTTTTTCCTGAGAAAAGGAACCAATCCTAATAGCGAGACAGAAGAGCAAATGCCAGACAAGGGCTTATATTTCTATTGATGCAAACAACGAAAACAGAAAAGCAGTGATACAACCAAATTCTAGTATGGGCCAAACATCTTCAGGCCAGACAAAATTTCCTAGTATTATTTTAAATTGTCTATCCAACAAGTTAGAAGAACATCTACAACATTCTTGCATGATCGTATGAAACACCACAAGCAAACCGTAAAACAATAATTGCAGTCGAGGCGGAGAATGTGGAGTAAACCAAAAGAACGACAACATAATTTCATAAATGACATTCAGGTAACCGAACCAATTTTCTTTCCTGACGTTTTTCTTTTTCAATTGAAAAAACAAGTATATAACAATACATAGTAGCACTACAAGATAAAACCCAAACAAGCGTAAAGCTAGTGGATGAAAAACCCTAGGTGACGGTTTCGATAAACTATTTCATACACAGCCATAGATGCATAAGCCCGTGAATGACAAACACTAGGTGAGGGTTTTGAAAAAAAAAATCGTTCATACACAGGAAATTACAGTAAAAAAAATCACCGATAGTGGAAGCCTAGACCACCAATACGACAACTAATTACTCACAGTGAGAGCAAGTTGAAAAGCACCGAGGATGACAAACCCTGATGACCAAAAGGCCTAGTTTAAAAAAAAAACGAGGACTAAAAGAAATTCATGAGACAGAGCCTACTGGACAAGACCAAAACTTTCATTGCGAGACCTCCAACTACAAACCCTCAATACCTGCAAAGAAAACGAAATATAGGTGTTAGAGTCGCATTGCCACAGAAGCAGAATTATAGTGCTTGGAGAAAAAAAATAATAGAAATTGTATTCAACTCACCTGAGGAATTGCAGTGAGAACTGAGGACAAACTTTCCACCCACAGGTTTTGACCAAATGCAGAGATGAAGGAGCAGAACAAGGTTAGAATCAGAGGAAGGAAAACCACAAATTGAATCAAAGAAAGAGGGCTACCTGCATTTGAAGCCGAGGACGGAAGGACGCCATCGATTCGAACCTGGATGCAAGCCAACCACTAAGCTGCCACCAAGAACATGAAATACCAACACATAACTTGGAACGCGACGACCTATTGAGCCAACAGTAGGAAAACAAATAATAACAGAGAACCACTTACCCAGACGACAACAAGAAAAAACACACCTACCCAACAAACCAGGCAAGAGAACAACCACGCATGCATAAAGGAACCAGTATAGAAGTCACCCACTGGTGCGCCCAGAACTTGCCGCAAAGCTGCATACTCAAACTTGCAGAGCACAACAGAACAAACCCTCAGCAAGCCCAACGACAAATGACCAAGTGAACGACGAACAAAGAGTTTTGGCATTGCAAGGAGCGGGAAAACACAACCTGAGGCAAGTACTCAGACATAATTGTGTAATTGAATGCCACATAACACAATTCCAAAATATCCGATGGTGTACTCCTCACACATGTAATCGCAACCAAATATCTACCCAATCATATAATAACCAAGCAATCATTTTAATTGCCTAAAGTTTGAACAATGTTGAGTTGGTCCCATCATAGTCGTATCAGAGTAGGTGAAATTGATTGAAGAAATGGAGAGAGGAAGGCAAGGTCGTGGCAGAGGTGCTCGAAGAATAGCAGAGGAAGGACTGAGAGAGGAGATCATAATTCTTATTGCCCATTTGGAGGCAGTAGAGGCAAGGAGAAGAAGAGACCCAGAGGTAGGCGATGACAGCGAAGAGGAAGCTGAAGCAGCAACAGATGGACCGAAAGGCGAGACCCTAGAAGTGAGATTATTGAGGTTTGTTTTAGTGGCAAGCAGTAAACCCAAACCAGAACTCCCAACCTATGACGACAGCTTGTCCATAGAGGTTTTATTGGATTGGATCAATGAGATGGATAAGTATTTCGAGTGTGAGGAAGTCAGGGAAGACCGCATAGTTAGGTTAACTACGACAAAATTGATGGGACACGCAACCCTGTGGTGGGATAGTGTCCAGATAGAAATAAAGAGGTTGAACAAGTTTCTGATTAAAACCTGGTCAAGGATGGTGGCCAAGTTGAAGGGCAGATTTCTACCGAAATATTATCAGATTTCACTGTACAAGCAAGTGCAGAATCTAAAACAGAAAGGAATGACGGTAAGGGAGTACACGAAGGAGTTCTATCGAGTGAACTTAAGAGCCGAATATATAGAAGATACCATAGAAAGGATAGCCAGGTACGTAAATGGTTTAAGACTAGAACTTTTAGATGAAATTAGTATTTTATCTCCGAAGAACACTGAAGAAGCATATCAGAGTGCGATGAAAGTTGAAGAGAAAATTACTAGAAGGCAGAATGCCCGGAGAGGACGAGGAGCCAGTAGGGGAAAAGGTCAGTCATATGGCAGAGGGCAGACTGCTAGCAGTAATTAGGAAGGCAGCAGTTCTAGAGCTTCCAGATCAGTGGAGAGAGGTGATAATGCGAGAGGCGATAGGTCATCCCAGCGAGGGAGGGGAAATGGTTGAGGAAGAGGGGCTAGTTATCAATGTTACAGGTGTCATAAATGGGGACACAGATCATTTGAATGTCTAGAGGTAGATCAAGTTGGATAGATGGGTGCATATGTTGCACAACCAGAAGAAGCAGCGGCACCTCCCCAAGAAGCAGAAAATGCTCCAGAGACAAGGGAAGCCCTGGTGCTGAACAAGGTGTTGTTAAAACTAGCCAAGGAGGTCACCAAACAGACAGTGGAAGGCTTTGTTCAGAACAGTTTGTAAGTCATGTGGTAAGTGTTGTAAGTTAATTATTGACAACAGTGGTACCGATAACATGGTGTGCACAGAGATGGTGGAAAAGTTGGAATTGAAGCGCTTGAAACATCCCACCCCTTACAAAGTCTCATGGCTACAAAAAGGCCATCAGTTTTTGGTGGATGAACAATGCGAGGTGGAGTTTCAAATAGGCAGATATAAAGATAAAGTTGTTTGTGACATCATGCTGATGAATGTATGTCACATACTGCTAGACAAGCCTTGGCAGTACGACAGGAAGGTGGTACATGATGGATTGACGAACTGTTATACGTTTGTCAAGGATGGAATCAAGCATATGCTTGTGCCCATCAAAGAGGAAGGGACAGCAGGGACAAGTGAACCAAGAGAATTGTTGGTTGGCGGAAAACTATTTCTGAAACAAGTTGAGGACAGTGAGATGGGTTATGGAGTTGTAAAGAAAACAAAAACATTGTTGTTGCATACAGAGGTATCAAATTTACCTACAGAAATCCAACAAATGTTGCAGGAATTTACAGATATAGTGGTGGATGATCTGCGAGATAAGTTACCCCCCAAAAGAAGCATAAGTCATCATATTGACTTCATACCCAGACCTAGTTTGCTAAACAAGGTGACATACTGAATGAGCCCCAAGGACAATGAATAGATTAGGAAGCAAGGTGCAAGAACTACTAGACAAGGGATTGATAAGGGAGAGTTTGAGCCCTTGCGCAATTCCAACGATTCTCGCTCCCAAGAAGGGAGGAGAGTCGTGGATGTGAACAGACTCGAGGGCCATCAACAAAATCACCATTTGGTACAAGTTTCCACTACCACGGATGGATGACATGATGTATTGTTTAAGCGGGGCAACATATTTCTCTAAGATAGACTTGAAGAGTGGATATCATCAGATCCGGATACGAGAGGGGGTCGAATGGAAGACAACCTTTAAGATGAATGAGGGACTGTACGAATAGCTGGTCATGCCATTTGGACTGAGCAATGTGCCCAGTACATTTATGAGGTTAATGAATGAGATGCTGAAGGAGTACATCGGAAAATTTGTGATAGTGTACCTGGACGACATACTAATTTTCAGCAGGACAAGGGAGGAGCACCTTCAACATGTTCAGAAAGTGCTGGAAAAATTACAACAGAATAAACTGCTAATAAATTTCAAGAAATGTACCTTTCTGCAGAAGGAATTGATTTATTTGGGCTTTGTAATAGCAGAAAATGAACTGAAGATGGATCCGAAGAAGGTTGTAACGATAGTTAATTGGCCATCTCCGAAAAAATTATTTGAGGTACCTAACTTTCATGGACTAGCGAGTTTTTACCGGAAATTCATAAGGAATTTTAGCAAAATTTGTGCACCTATGTTGGACACCATTAAAAATGCTAGTGAGCCTTTTCGATGGAGCCTTTAGGATTCATCTTTGGTCCGAAGACTGAAGAAGTCTCTCTACGGCCTTAAGTAGGCCCCGAGAGCTTGGTATGCGAAGATGGGTTCTTTTCTCTTATCACAAAACTTCGAAAGATGTAAGTATGATCCGAATGTTTACATGTTGAGGACACATGATTCTCTTCTTATCTTAATTTTGTATGTGGATGATCTCCTGATCACCGACAGCTCGACTTTAGCCATTGTTGCAGTCAAGAGGACCTTGCATGATAGGTTCTTGATGACAGACATGCGTCCATTACACTTCTTTCTTGGTCTTGAGATTAGCCAGGATGCCACAGGTATCAAACTCTCTCAGGCTAAGTATGCACGAGATCTCCTCGAGAGATTTCACATGGCTAACTGCAAGCCAGCATAGACTCCTTTTCTGTCTGGGGTTCGCCTTGAGGATGGAGCTGACACTCCATTAGTTGATAGTACTCTCTACCGAAAGCTAATGGGGAGCTTATTGTACCTCACCACTCCAGACGAGATCTCTCGTATGCAGTAGGGGCAGTTTTGAGATACATGTAAGAGCCACAAGAGCAGGGCACCATCACCTTCAGGATTCACTATGAAATAGGCATTGCATTGAGTCTCCTTGGCTTCAAATATTTTGATTGGGCAGGCGACAACATTGATTGCAAGTCCACCTCCAGATATTCACTCAGTCTAGGGTTTGGCCCTATCTGTTGGTCGAGCACGAAGCAGGGTGCTATTGCTCTCCCTTCAGCTGAGGCCGAGAATAGAGGAGTAGTCAACATCAACATTCAAGCTCTGTGGCTACAACACTTCCTCACTGAGTTGGGCATCCAGTTCCACCAGGCCATTGTCATCTGGTGTGACAACTAGAGCACTCTCAAATTTTGCAAGGATTTAGTACAGCGACAACGGACGAAGCACATAGAGATCCATATGCACTACATCAAAGAGTTAGTACATGATCTGGTCATTGATTTGCAGTTCTGTCCTTCAGAAGAACAAACTGCAAACAACTTCACCAAGACATTCAATGAGCAGAAGTTTCATTCTCTGCTCAACCTCTTTTCCTTGGATTACATTGTATTTTGAGGGGGGGTTTTCCCATGAGGTTTTCTCTCTTTCCTCAATTTTAGTACATGTTGCACTATATTTTGGGTGACCTTTGGCATTAGTTGCCAGGGCCCATTTTCTATTTTTCCCCATAGTGGTGTTCAGGGGGGGTGTTGGAGGCACTACACACCTAGGATCTTCATTATTGGCACATACACACACTTAGTTAGAGCATTCACTGACATGCAAGGCTTCAACCTTGGAATCTTCACTAGATTGGCACCTTTGACTGTCCATGCATGCGTAGGACTACATGCAAGATCCTTTCTGCATGATTTACTCCCTGATTTTCTCGTCCTTTCACTCCATAACTAGCTAGTTCTTCTGCATGATTTAGTCCCTGATTTTCTCCTCCTTTCACTCCGCAACTGGCTAGTTCTCTATGGAACTTGCTATAGGTGTCGAGTCCTCTCATTGATCACCACTAAGGCGCATTACCTTGGGATCTTCACCTAGTGATGCTATGCCATGAGCATTGTAAACCTATTTTCTGAATATCAATAATTCTTTTTGTTCTTTCGACTTTCTTTTAGTGTTTTTGCTCTGGAAAGTTGTATGTTCAACCTTTACTAGCTAGATTCGTCTGTGCAGGTTTTCTAACACATTTACATTCAAAACTGCTAGTTGTGTTTTTCCTGGCCTGTGAATTATCATATAGGAGTCATCCGACATCCCACAGGAAAAATTGGTCGCTTAGCTAAAATGATTATTCATCAATCTCGATGGCTCCCTTCTCCTTCTTTCCATAGCTAAAATCTCATTGCTAGTACTCTTTCCTCCCCCTTTCTATTAATCCATTACTGGGCCCTCTCTAACCTCTGTTTTAGTTGCAAAACTGTTTCAGTTGTAGAATTCTTCTTTCTTTGCATTGACCTCTAGTGGTTTGGACAAGAGGGGTAAGGAATTCAAGCATGTTATATATGTCCTAATTCCCTAGGTCAATTCGTCTTGCCACTCGTCTTCCTTATACTGCTTTTCCAACCTATACTTAACCATATTGATAGTCCATGTTGGAAGATAATGCTATGCTTCTAATTTCAAGTGCTAAAGGGCACCATTGACCAGCTAAAATTTTGTGGAAATTATGAGGAACATTAATGTATACTTAACCATACTAATAGTCCATGTTGGAAGACAATTCTATGCTTCTAATTTCAAGTGCTAAAGGGCACCATTGACCAGCTAAAATTTTCTAGACATTATGAGGAACATTGATGTTTCCGATTCTTGCGGCCCCTAGTTTTATTTTGGTCTACTGGGAAGGTTCTGCTCGCCGTGCTGGAGGGCCTCTTCCTTAAAAATAGTCTCACCCTCCCTTTGCATAATCCTAGATATTTTTCAACATTTTCTGAGAAAGACCCCCGAGTCAGGACACCGCTGAAAGGAGCTCTGACTCTTTGAATAAAATATAATGTGTTCAAAGTTTACTCGATCACTTCACTACATGGTGACTCAATTGAAAACCAATTTTAAGAAAATGGCGTAAATAACATGTTTAGTGATTTAATGGAGCAAAAGCTATTTACTTTCTATATACTTAACACCAAGACAATACAACCATCCAAATCCTTTGGTATGATTTTGAATCTAGCTAACCAGGTCTCAAGAAAAGTTCTTGAGGCATGAAGGCAAAACGAATAGAAATTTTTTTCAGCTGTCTTAGTGCTCGCATTGCATTGGCAAAATGCGTATTGAATCTTCAAATGCCACATCTATTTGATTCATCATTCGAAAACTACCAAAAGCACTCTTTCAGTCCAATGTAGCATGTTTGTAATTACAAATCCCATTAACCATAGTTTGATCATGCATCAAAATCATTTCCTTTTACTATTTTGATAACATTGTATTTCTTCCATATATGTTCTTCACCACTGGTATCAATTTAATAGCAATTTCCCATACCACATCAAATGACTCTTGGCATTTTCACTCTGAAATCATCTTATTGAAGCTCTTCTCCCCCATGTTTTCAAAGTGTAATCTTGCATGTTGAGATGTAAAGTTTTTCTTTCATCTCAAACTAATTATTTTTTGGATATTCTTATACCAATCTCTGCTTAATATAATAGTAATTCAAGGAAAAATATAGAAAACATAACATTTGGCGAACATAAATGTTATGAACATAGTATTGTATGATGAATACTAGACTTGCAGCGATGTTTGAAGGGGCTAGTGTTCTTGATAAACTCAGGAATATCTTGCAGTGTGAAACATTATAAAGACATCGGCAATCAATAGTATGTTGTCTTGGAACTCAAAACATTAGTTCCAAACACTTACCGATTCACCATGTGTTAAAAAAACAAAAATTTGAAGATAAACTATTGTCAATTGAATTACTTTTTTTTTATGCTTTTCATTATTGAAGGGCAACTTGAATGTCTAAGGCAACTTTGACCCACCCTTCAAATTTGATCACTAATTTGATCATAGATCGCGATATTAAAAGCAAAGCACATGCTTGAACTGTCGTAATAAGCCATAAGTGGCATCTTTGACTAGTACACTTAAAAGCAAAGCACATTCTTGAACTACCGTAATAAGTCATAAGTGGCATCTTTGATTGGTACGCAAATGGGTTGACCGAAAGTAAGGATCACATGTCTTCTTGGCACGCCCAGTGGCCCATGACTTTTGAGTCATACGTAAGATTGCGTGCAGCTCTAAGGAATTCAAAGACATATTGAACAGACCAAGGTACAGTGTACAGAAACCGCCCTGCTCATAAATACACTTCCTCGCTCGTTCGCTTAGCCTCATTTATTTATCTTCTTCAAGTCCCTACTTCTACAACATACTGCTCCTACCTCTGACAACACTCTTCCATCTTATTGCTGCTGCTTCATATTCTTTCAACAGTTTACCATACAGGCCTTTCATGGGTAGAAATTTGGGATCCATAATCGTGCTCATCATCACCACCCTGACACCACTCTTCCATCTTATTGTTGTTGCTTCGTATTCTTTCAACAATTTACCATACAGGCCTTTCATGGGTAGAAATTTGGGATTCATAAGTGTGCTCATCATCACCACCCTTTTAACATGGAATCTTATAATCCCCTCTGAAAGTCGTTACCCGGGTAAACACTATCCAACTTTAACACTTTGACAATGGCTGTCTGACACGATTTTATATCAGAAATTTGAATGTGGCTTTATTAGTTGTTTTCTAACAGATAAATGTGTGAATTTTATTTTTCCCCAATGTATATTGGGAAAGAGCCAGTAAAACAGCAGGTACCACTCTTTCACGGCCATTCTCTATTTATTTCCTTTATCATGTATATATATTATATATCTATATATATATATATATTGAATGTCATACTTTTATAGTTAATCTATGTGTATATGTATAATTTCAGCGAGGTATTCGATTGTGATGAAGATACAGCTTGCAATAAGGTATATAATATTTTATAAATTGGGATTAGATTATACAAGTTAAAATATACACCATTTAATTTAAAATTAAATAGCTCACACACCAATGTAAGATTAGGTACTGAACTATTTGAAGAGTCCTGGATGCATATAGATTAATTTCCTGGCCTTGCGATGTGGGAAACTGGTCCTTAATATCTATGAAGTGATTTGATTTTATGTAAAGTAACATGTTTTTTATGGATATGTAAATGAAAAACCATATGGATTCTGTTCCATATATTTCTAACTTATAATTAGGACATTTTTCAATAATAGAGTCCTCGTTTGATCTCTAAAGGAGGGCGAAGACATGTTTATTTCAGCCCAGTATAAGTTGTGTAAAATGGACAATGTCTTAAAAAGATAATCGACATCTTAGTGAAAAATTTATAGTATTATTATACTAATTAGGTGGTGCAAATTAGATGGTACAACTACTTGTGTAGTAGAGTCTTCAGGTAAGAAAGTTTAATTAACAAAATTTAAATTCCTACAAATAATGAAAGAACATAAAAACTTTAATATTTATATATTTATTATATTATATTTAAATTAAATTATAGTTTAAAAATACTTGTGTTGCAAATGTGTTGAAATGTATTGGAAATACTGAGAGGAAGGATAAATAATTATTTCATTCAATTGCTATATTAATAATTATTTCATTCAATTGCTATATTAAGCAATTTCTATTTTAAGCTAGTGAAAATATTTCACAATAAGAAACACAAGGTATACCAAATACTCTAATTCTCAAATTTTGGCTTGAATTTTTACAAAAATTCAATTCTTTCAAGGCTCCAACCATGAATGAGAACTCTAATCCTCTCAATCAATCATCTCAATCTAACTCTAATCCTCTCCTCTCAATCTAATTGAGGCTCCCTCATGATCGTGATCTATATATGAGGACTCCAATCCTCACAATCTAATTAAGGCTCCAACTTGATCTTTATATGATGACTCCAATCCTCACAATCTAAATATGATGACTCCAATCCTCTTAAGCTAATTCAGGCTCCAACATTCCCAAAATATTTTCTTCAAGGTGTCTCAAAGCTATTCCAATATCTCCTCAATAGATGCTCCAAGGATGACTTTAAGTCTGCTCCAAAACTGCTTCAGATCTGATTCCAAAAAGTATTATAGGGTCGCTTTAAAAATGTCTTCAATAAAAAGTCTACTCCAAAGCTCTTCAAGTTTGCTGAAAGAGCATCTTCAAAGCTCTTCTAGTATGCTCCAAAGCTCTTCAAGTTTGCTGAAAGAGTGTCTTCAAAGATCTTCTAGGATGCTCAAAGGTATCTTCTAAATATTGTTCCAAAGTAGCTACGAGGCTACTCTGACATGGTTCCAAGAGACTACTCCAAGCGTGCTCTAAGGTTTTCCATAGGAGGTCACCAAGTTCTATCCAAAAAAGGCATTCAAGTATGCTCCAAGAATCATCAAGAATGCTCCAAACAGGTTTTCTTCAAAGTGATTATATGATTTCTTCAAAGCATTTAAATGAATTCCTTGAAGGCAACTCAAAGAGGTCTACAAGTTTGCTCCAAGAATCACTTCATTTTTTCATCAAAGATTGCTTAAGAACTGCTCAAAATTGTCACCAAGGAAAGCTCTTGGATGCCTCCAAAGTAAGCACAAAGTACGCCTAGAATCTAAGTCACAAGTCGACCAAAAAGAAAGATTATTTGGGGTTGAAAGCCTATCCTCAGGAGCTCGAATTACAGGCCTGAATCAATTCTCAAAAAAGCCCTAGTTGCACGGCCGAAAATATTGGTTATAGGAGTCAAGCTTTAGACAGTTGAATGCGACCTTCCACAGGCCCGACTTTCTCCACATAGCCGAATTCTAAACTTTATCTTTGGATCGAATATGAGATGTTAACTGGCTGAAATTTGAGTTGTAAGGAGGTCAAACTATGTGCTAAAGATAGACCTAGTTCTTAACCTTCAATAGGCCCTGAGATGTGTCACAAGAAGCCAAAATTCAGGAATAGATTTGTTCAAGAATATATCATAACATGTTTGGATGAACCCGTCAAGAATATTCAAACCAAAACAACAATAGTAATCTAAAGAATTCTTCATTTCAACTCTTTTTAGGTTCAAGAGATATAAACATTTTTTCCCTTATTCACAGGTTTGAATTCTTCTACACATTCTTGGTCACTCTAGTGGTTGAAATGGAGGAGAAGTCTCTTGTATTTATATTAGTTCAATCACATAAACTGAATTGACATGTCTATTGGGGGAGGGCTGACTAGTTTAGGTATGGTCGACTTGGATGAAGGCTTGGACGAAGAGTTAAATAGATTGTTTTTAGAGTTAAGAATTGAATTTCTCCTCAATAGATCATTAGAAAGGGCTTAAGATGATCTTTAAGCCTGTGATAATTTCCTCTTCAACTGGACATCCCTTTGACATCAATAACAATTATTTCTTCCAACAATCCCCCCCCTTTGTTATTAATGGAAACAATCACCTCATCATGTTACTCCCCTGTCATCATGTTCAATAGCAAAGGGATGCTCCACTATTTGCAACTTCCTGTCAGTTGATCCCCTTAATAAGGATTTCTCCCCATGAGCTTGTGCTTCCTCTTTATTTTTGGAGGCTTGGACAAACAACGTTATTGTCTGATGCATTTCTGTAATATCCCCTGTGACTTGACTTAAGACTTTTAACCAACTTCCTGTCAGTTGATCCCCTTACTAAGGATTGCTCCTGATGATCTTGTGCTTCCTCTCTACTTATGGAGGCTTAGACAAGCAATGTTATTGTCTTGTGAATTTTTGTAATATCCCCTATGACTTGACTTAAGACTTTATTGGTTAAATTTGGATTATAGTTAAAGAAATTATTTCAATTTATTTATTATTCTAAAATTAGGAATGTTTAGTTTAAGTTGGAAAGAAAAGCACTGGAAATTAATTGTATAATATTCTTGAGAATATTCCAAGGGTTACTTGGAGAGTTAAAATCCGCTAACAATCAATAAATAGTTGGAAAAGTTAGTTATGTCCCAAAGAGGGAAATCACAAAAGAGGAAAATTTCCTCATTCATTATGGATTTTCTTTCTAAGGAAACAAAAGGAAGGAAGGGTTCCAGAAGAATGGTTATAGAGAAATCCCATTAATTTGGAAGAGAAAGGAAATTTGTTGAGAGTTCAGAAAATAAAGAAATGGTTGGAGATAAATGACATCATTCTAGTTCTCTTAGGTGGGGTTATTGTTGAGAAAAAGACTCGAACTTTCAAAACACCAGTGCAAGATAAATGTTGGTGAAACCCTAAAAGAAGCATGACGTTTCTGAGGGTTTTGCTGAGAAACAACCTATTGGTACATTGTTATTCTGACTAGAAAGGAAAATAACTCGGGGCTAGCTAGTTGAGCTCCTAGCTTAGGGTTTGGTGGTTTGAGGAAGCTCTTAGCATATTCCCCATTCCCTGAAACTTTGAGATAAGTATTCAAACCCATAAATTAGAAAGAAAAATAGAGAATTCAAAACTTATTATGTTGGTAAAACGTCTCTAAATTCTATGTATATATATGCATAGAAATAGATTGCAATGCATGATTGCAGGTACCAAACGCTTGCGCGGGAAGGATATGAAATACAGAAAAACAGGTCTAGCAAGTACATCGTTGGAAGAGCATTAAATTATTCTTTGGGAAAGGTGAAATATGGTGGGTACAATTTGGTATTATTGATACAGGGCAACCAGAACTAGTGTAGTGTAGTAGCATAGTTGTGCAGGACAATAACTATTTAGTAGTGCAAACCCCTTTCAGTGTAAAGACTCAATTAAAATTTATATTAAAGAGATGATTACCCTGCACCTAACTAAAAAAAATAAAAGAGACAAGGTTAGTGCCTTACTGTCAGAGATTATTGCCTATTGTTTAGCACAATCCCTAACTTTAGAAAAAAGATTATGGAACCAAAATAAGGGAAAGGAAACTCTATGGAGCCCAGAATAATAGCACAATCCCTAACTTTGGAAAAAAGATTACGGAACCAAAATAAGGGAAAGGAAACTCTATCGAGCCCATTTCAGGGCACAAGAGGGGTGCTAGTTAAAATTTTAAGTAGGCTTTTACATACATGATAAATTTATTTTAAAATGCATGAGAAGTGATGCAGTACAAATCTTGAGTATGATAAACAACGTAACTGAAAAATAGTACAGGTTGAGCAAATAATGAACTATTTATTGATGGCTATTTCCACCTCATAATAGAAAAGAAGAAATTATAATGACTAAACTACATTAAACACTTAGTCCATAAATAATAAGAGTTTATTATAAATTGATAAAAAATAGTAGAGGTTTAGCAAATAATGGACCGTTTGCTGACTGCTATTTCCACATAACAGAAAAGAGGAAATTACAATGACTAAACTACATTAAACCCTTAGTCCATGATAAAAAATGGTGGTAGCATGTAATTAAGTTCTGAGAGATATAATTAGACATTGTGGGAGTTTGAATTCCTCGACAGGAAACTACAAAGGAGTACATTCAGAGGCTTCAAGTCGCTTAAAAAAATGACATATTTCTTCGGCTAACTATTGGTAACGACCTGTAGAATGAACAAATATTATGGTAAGTTTTCAAAACCTAGAAAAAGAGAAAAGCTTTTGAAGTGGCACCATCCAAGAATTGCATAGGAGAATTGTAGAGTAACGCATGTACCCGAGTCTCCAGAGTCCTGTGGGAATCAGAGATTAAAAAAAAGGGGAAGATGAGTTGTTATGTAATGACTAGTAAAACCCTGAGAGGGAACCCCACCTTTTCTGGAGAAATAAAAGAAGAGCAAGTAAAAATCTTGGAACAACAAAACAAACCAAACCATTTGAGGAGGAAATAATATTAACCCTACTTGAAACTCTCAGTCTGCCATGTGATAATAATTAAGGGTAGAGATTTTAGTCATATTTAGAAAATATTTGGCAAAGATTTTTGTAAATCTAAGTCATAGTTGTTAAATTTTAAAATTTTAGGTATTTTAGAGGTTTTTGATAGTGCTGAATCCATTTCCACCATCAAAAATAAGATTCAAATACTGTCTCTACAAAAATTTTTGAATTTTTTTTACCTAGATTCAGACCACTTTTAACTGTGGGAACAATTCCGCCACCTTAACTCCAATCAGTTTTGACATATTGGCCGTTGAGGGCAACTCAAACATGTCATTTTTGACATCTTGCTCGTTAAACTTGGATGGTGCATTCAACTTTGTCTCCTTGATTTTGCTGCGTAACTGTTTGGTTTGTGTATTGGAAACGTGATTGAGATAAGAATAGTTACTTCTCATCGATATTAGGTTTTAGGTTCAAATATCATATCGGAGGTGTTGAAAGGAAGATAATTATAAGTATGAAACCTTTTTCACAAAATTACTTAATTTAACATAATTTTAATAGTAACATCATTCAATATTTGAATTTAGTCCCAGCCAAAAAAATATCCTTTAAACTTAAAAGTTTAATAGCATTTTTACTAGTGGGGTTTCTCCGCTAAATAAACCCCTTTCCGCCAAATAAACGCCTTTGCAGCAGTCGTTTGTTCATGGTTTTATCTTAAGCTGACAAAGCATTTCACTCAGACATCAAGGTGAAAATATGGGAGCATAATAGGCCAATACTAGCAACAAATCGCGTGAAGGTCAAATCCGTTGTGGTGGCAAGCAACACATGCCGATGACTAAAGCATTAGGTGAAATCCGTTGGGGTGGCAAGTAACACATGCCGATGGATGACTAAAGCATGGTTACCAAATTCGAATTGTGATTAGAGTTCGATTCGATACAAAATAAATTTGATGGTGTAAAATCGAATGAGGCAAAAATTCGATGGTATACATCTTACACATATTTAAGTTTATTATTTTGTATTTTAAATTTTAAAAAATTCAAATAAATTATCATTAATTATTATATTTAAATTTATCAAGTTTATTTTATATTATAGTTAAATCAATGTTATAAGATTTTTTTTTAAGAATTATTTATTTGAATTGTAGTTATTATTTTATAATTTTTTTTTTTTTCCTTCAGTATATGAATTTTTTTTATAAAGGAATTACGATTTTCTATTGATTTGTTGTTTCTAATTTTTTTTAATATAGTAGTTTTCGTTTCTTATACTTCAATTTGCTATTTTTAAATTTTTTTTCAAACATAGAAGCTATTTTTTTTTTCTAAAATTACCTATTCCCAACTGTAATTTGCCATTTTCTATTTTTTTTTAATATAAAAGTTACTTAGATTCACTGAGACTTTTATTATCGCCTCATATAAGCTCTTGTTGGGTTTTCCTTGTATCCTGTCCTTATTGGCCACATCATTTGCAATATTATTTTGCATCGTGATGAACTGAAGGCTTAGGGTTACCAAAGTTCTACACAACATTTTCTTGGCTGTAGCTTTCCTTGCATTATTTACACTGGCTATTTCTTCATGCACTTTCCTGCATTATTCCCACCAGTTATTCCTTTATGCACTTCATACAAGAGTCCTTGTTGCTCAATTTCAAAGACTCCAAAACACACTTCACATGTCAAACACACTCAAAGTCACACTGCATTCTTCATCAAGACAACAATAATATTTCAAAAGAAAACTACTCATTATTGTATCGAATTTGAATTGACTGAATTATCATCTTTACTGAACCGAATTAGCGAATTTTCGTACTTTTTTGGCCAATATGACCAAACTTGGTAACTATGGACTAAAGGCACCAAGCATATTTCAAAAGAAAACCACTCGTTATTGTATCGAATTTGAATTGACCGAATTATCATCTGTACCAAATCGAATTGGTGAATTTCCATACTTTTTTGGCCAATATGACCAAACGTGGTAACTATGGACTAAAGGCACCAAGTTGTTGTTTGTAGTTCAAATTTATTTTCAGCAAATGCTCTATGAAGGTTAATTATTGAAAAACAAGCATAGATTTAATGAAATCTTCTGACATGGTCAAAAGGGTTAGTATTTCTTTGGTTGAAATTCTCACCAACACCACATAAATACTTGACTTTTGAGTTGTATGAATATTACTCTAGTCATATTGACTTCTAGCATGATTTTCAAGGTCTCAAAAATAAATAAAGTGTTCCTAAAGTTGAAGTCTACACAACGTACTATGGAGAAGTTAGCCTATCATGACTAACCTTGATCTATAGATATGTTTAGTAATGTTTGGCCATGGTTGAGTGGCTATTTTTACACAACCAATAATCAAAGTATAAATGTGGATTGAGGGTTTGTAGACTCACATCCATAAAAAAATCATTGTTATGTCATTTGCACAGTTGTTATTCTTCGTTTTTCATTGAAGGAGGCATGGGCAACCTTCCTGACAACCACCACAACCATCGTGATAAGAACCAAATAGATCGACACTTGCAAAGCCACCATATCCCCTAGCTCAAGTCGTCGCAAGCTACCATTGTGTGGTGATGTAGTAGATATGACCTATAAATCTATAAAAATGAAAAATATGCCCAAGAAATAACACGATAAATGATAGAACTTAAGATCTATATTAATATCAAAACCCTTGAGGTAGGGTAACACCATTCAACTACTCCTTAAGGAGATCACTCCACAAGCTAATTTCTGTCAATACAAAACAATCCTTGACATCTCTCAATGAAGAGTCTCTATCCTCTATGTAGGCTTCATACATACAATACCATGGGTAATTACCATGGGTCTCTCAATACGATACATCCATTACAATCGGCTTATCACGTTATTCCCTAACTACTTGCAATCCCTTGCATAATGTGGTTAACCACTTTATTTATTAACTATCACCCATTATATTATTACATCACATTATTCCCCTGGGTACCTCCCTCTATGCCCCATTTGATTCCCCTAAGTATACTATAGGTGGTGTGAAGGGTATTTTCAAAAAATACTAGTTAACGAATTCATATTCAGGTTATTAAATCCATAGATAATTTTATAAGCCTACTGTTTTGTGTTTGTCCTCTTTTCTCCTGTAAAATTGTAGAAGCAACATTACAGTTAAAGAACCTATTGTAGTTGCTACAATAAATCTTCTTAATTTCTCTCAATGACTTTCACTTGGAGGGATTTAAGGGGCTCACCCTTTGAAATCAATGCATAAATCATGTTGCCAAATCTATCCAGTGAGCTCTTCTTGCCCCTTTTATCTCGAGATATTGAAGAAAGAATTATGATCCAAATATAACTTGCTTGGATAGTCAGAGAACCACTTAGTAACCTTTTAGTTTCTAGCCTACTAAGGTAACCCTTTGAGAAATGTTTTTACTTAGTTTTTCTTGCAAATCTAGGTCCCCCTAGGGTTGTGTAGTGCTTCCATGAGCCTCTTGTTTGCACTATAATTCTCCCTCGACCTTTATCTTAAAACCACACCATCAAACTTGAGCTTAAAACAAAGTTTTCTAGCCTTCCCACTTAGTGTAGTTGTTAGTGGAGATATTTCATCTACTATAATAAACTACTTTATTCCAACAAGCCTTCCCAAGAATTGCTAAGATAGTAAGGGTTTTTTGTAGCGACTATAACCACCCTCCAATACTTTGCCTATGCTTTGATTTTGGAGCCTCCCTTCTTAACCACAACAATTGATTTAGCACTGATCCAGGTATTCATTCTTCAATTGAGACTTATCCTTTTAGTTTGGATTCTATTTGTTTACTTAGTTGATTTTCTAACCCACAAGTTAATCTTCTCACTAGGTCCCATAGCAATTCTGGGCTTTCCCCTAGAAACTGCGCAATTCTTGAGGTCAACTAGCCTTGTTGTTGGGAATTATGTAGTCTTGACTACCAGTAAGCCTTCATTTTAGAAAATGCATAGTCCTGACTGGAAACCAACCTTGAGCTAGGAAACTGCGCTCTTAGGAGAGGCATCCCAGATACACAACCCAAAAACTGCGCAGGCCTCACTGTGCTCAGAAAATGTGCAACACATGAGCTAGAAAATATGTGAATAGTCTTTCAATTTTTTTGGTCTATTCTTATCTTTAATTTATTAAAAACTAATTAATGAAATTAAAAAATTTGTATGTTCTTATCTTTAATTTATTAAAAAATAATTAATAAAACGTGGTTGTCATTATAATTTATTAAAAAATGAAACACAAGAACCTAGCCGTCTATAATTTATTAAAAAATAAAAGTTGGTTGTAGTTTCAATCAACAAATTCATCCACTCTGGTAAGAAAAATACTTAGTGATGGATCATTGTCACTACTTCTAATTGCCCAACAGTGCTAGCTTGATATCAACTTCATTGATTGTTACAAGAGTAAAATGTTCATAAACTTTCAATTAACTAGATTGGAGAAACTAGAAACTTGGCAAACTGAATTATCTGTTTATAAAAAACCTCACAAAGATGTTGATAACTAGTAAGTGACAACAACTTATCAACTCTTTCACGGTATTCTTTTACGATTACCATTGTCTTCAGTGTTCTGGTTTACTTTATTCTTTTTATTTTATTTTAGGTTTTCTTTTTTTATTATTTAGGTTTACTACTTTTAATAATTAAGTTTTAGATTTTTATTATTTAGGTTTATGCTAGTTTACTTTAGGTTTTATTAGTTTACCATTATAATAATATTAGGTTTTATGTGTTACGTTTTATAATAATAATTATAGCACAATTACATGTGGTTTATAAAAGGTGGAAAATGACCATGCTAAATGGGAGAAAATGAGGCTAATGTGATTTTACTAGTACTTAGAAATTCCACACAATGTTTTCCATCTTATCTGTGAAAATTTCTGCAAATATTGAATTCAATGATTGTCTCATTGTTCTTTATCTTATTGGTTAAAAATTCGAGAAATATTGAATTCCATGATTGTCTCATTGTTTTTCATCTTATTGGTTGAAGGAGAATGAATTAGATGAAAACAAAAGAAATAAATTAGAAACTCATTTCAAGGTGTTTTACGTTCATATTTTTTCGATAAGTAAAAATTTTAAAGTTAAACATTCAATTTTGTATCTTATATAATCTTTTAACGATTACTATTTTTATAGTTTTACACTAAATTGGTGCTAAGTTAAAAATCAATCTATGGTTTCAAGAGGATGACAAGTTGTAAATATCACGTGACAAGATTATCATCTTGTTAATTGAGTATTATAATATCAATCCCTTTCCTCCTAGATGTCTTCTTAACGCATTCATACTTTGCCTTTGGATGTTTCCTTAACACATCCATACCTTGTGTTTGTTACAATTTCACCACCCAATAAATCCATTTCCCAAACCCTAGTCATCCATTATCCAATGATGTAGAGGAAGAGAAACCCAACCAACTCTTTTGTAACCAAAAATGTAACTATCAAAGTTCTTCTATCAAATGGTTTTTTTATTACAATTAAAAATTTACTATCTTTTTTTTCTTTTTTTAATACTTTTTCTCATTTTTATTTCTTTTTTATTATATAGTATCCTGATATTTATTTTTCTTTATTTTTTTAATTTTGGTATATTTTTTCATGTTTTTATCCAACAATTTTATTTTATTTACAATTATAAATATAATTTAAATCAATACATTCTCGAATTAGATTATCAAATTTATAAATATAGCATTGCGGCACACAGGAAGGGAAAGAACATGTGGCTGGAGTTGGACACACCACCCTTTCCTTCATTCCAATTCGGCATGACTGGTGCAGTATATATCAACAACGTTAGTGTTACGAAGTATAAAAGGTTTGCTATTAATGACAATGATGAATGGCCTTCCAAATTCTTGAAAGTTTTTGTGGAGTTAGATGATGGACTAGAGATGTCATTCAATGACAAGAGGCATATTTTTACTAACACCTACGGGTTTTGGTGTAACGACAATCATGACTCCAACAAGTGGTATCGGAGCCAAAGGTATCGAGTTCGAAACACACCTAGCTCGCGTTGAGGGGGGAGATTGTTGCGCTCCTCGTTAATGGTGGTATTGGTCCAACGCTCCCATGTGTTTTGTGGCATGTGCTTAACACTAGTGATGTGTCTGTTTACTAACACTTGCGGGTTTTGGTGTAACAGGAATCGTGACTCCAACATATAGAATTACAAATTTTATATTTATTTTATAATTAATATTTAATTTAATTAATTCAAATAAATAGAATCTCAATTAATCATTAAATTTAATAATCATTTAATTAATTTATCCATTTAATTAACTTCTACTTTTATATCTTGATATATTGCAAGTTCACATCTCATATGTATAAAATTTTATTTAATATATTGGATCTGCACAAATGAGGCTTCTTGAAGTGTACAAATTAATGATATGGTCGGAGATTGTGTCTTTTAAGATGAGGCTTGTTGAAGTGTACAAATTAATGATGTTGTTGGAGATTGTGTCTTTTAAGATGAGGCTTGTTGAAGTGTACTTTTAAGATGAGACTTGTTGAAGTGTACAAATTAATGATGTGATTGGCGATTGTGTCTTTTAAGTAGTATGTCTGACAATGTAAAATTATTTTGTATTTATCTTTGTATTTTGAAATGTCCATGCAAGTGAAATGTCTAAAGTGATTAAAATGTTTAAATTTAATTATATTTATCAAGTAAATTTTGTGATGGTTTTTTTATGTGAAGTATAAATAATATTCAATCCATTGAGCTAAAGCATTTAGGCGATATGGTTGTGATTAGATAATATTAATTATTTATATATTAAATTAATATATTTAATGTATAGGTTGATATATATTTCGATTAATATATAGTTGATATAAATTTAATTGATTAATCAATTATTTTAGTCAATATTGCTGATATGGCCAATAATTATTTCTCTCAAATCAAAATATTATTCAATACTTTTTAATTCAATACATATTACATCAATAATACTTCAATCATTAATTTATTTAATCAATAAGTTACTGACACCAACACTTCGCAATTGACATTTAAATATATTTTAATAGATAAGTCAGATGACCTTTATATTAACTTTAAATTTATTTTCACTTTCATTTAAATTCAAATGGTTCACGCTCCCTTACATGATAGTTCTTGATGAAGCACTAAGACAAAGCATATCCTGAGTATATTCTCTTAAGGTTCAATCTTTACGTCCATTTAAATAAAAAAACAAATGTCAACAAACTTACATCCATGGTCTCATAATTAGACCTCGCTCCAGGAAGAACAAATAATATTGGCATATAAAAATTGTTGTTGCCATCCCATCTTACATTGGGTGTGCTGGTATTTCATGTTTTCCAGTAATCCGTCACACCAATTGAAGAGTTTTGGCTCCACACGTCATATAGCCAGATCCATATGAGATTTGGTGGCTAGGTGTGGTGTTGATGACCCAAGTATTCAAAGGATAGTGAAGAGTATAGTCTATAGGGTGAGCTATGAGATGTCTTTGATGGGTACCTTATTGCTCATTTTTCTCACACGTGGACCACAATATTGAGCCACATACTCGCCTACATTGTCCTTTACAGTTCTCCTCACACCATCTAGAACTATTAGTGCACCTTGCCTGTATGAACCTATTCGAAAGCTTATGTCTTCTACCTCTAGCTGCAAAATTCCCCCCTTCACTATGAAATTTTGGTTTTGGAAATTCCACGTCTCCACCAAACATTGTAGTAATCCTGTCTAGCTCTTCATGCTCTGAGTTTTGAAAAATTTAAGAAAACCATAGTCTTTGTGAGCATAAAGGATTAGGGAATGAGCGAGGGCTTGGATATCATTTTCCTGGTTCTCACGTTCCCATCACTCAATCATGATGAAATTCCTAAATAATAAGAGAAAATTGGTTAGGTCACTCGATGGAGAAAACCCATCACACATCAATTCATTTAATTTTTACAAACTTGGGTTGCATTGCTCACACCTACACTATTTGATGAGGCTCATGAATAGGTATATTATGTGGGTCACAATGCCATCCTCCAGTGTATTAAATTATTTTGTTTCTCACATTTATCTACAAATTTCGTTATATTATGCTTAGTGTGAGAGTTAAAGATGTGTTGTTATGTCTTGTGGCCTAATGTGTGTTAAATCTACGAATTTGAGCAATTTTGATTTGATTTGAGTGTAGGAATTCAGAGTAGACAAGCAAGAGAGATTTTAGGAGGTGGTCCACCTCCTTAACTCCTCCAATTAGTTGAAGATCCCCCCCTCTATCTCATCAACTTGGTGGCAATGGCAGCTAAGCAAGCTGAGTTCATTGACAGTTGAGCCAATGCAAGTCAAAGAAGAGTTAGATTCAACTATTCTCGAGTTAGGGAGTCAAATATTGCTATTTTCTAGGGAGTTCTTGGTAGCTCCAATTTTGTATAAGTAAACAAGCCAAGGGACTCATTAGGATTCAAATTTTTATTGTAGCCAAGAGGCCATTAGCTAAAGCACATTCTACTATTATTTTGATGATGTATTTGACACTTTTTGAACGATAATGAGAAGTTTTTTTTGACCCAGTACTCAGTTGACTTAGAGGTTGAAGCTCTTGGGTTAGGGCCCAACCCTAGCAGCAGAATTTCCTCTCTTGTATCTATATTATTAGTCTAGAATGTTGAGTAATTGCTAAAGTTTATTCATGTTTCTTTTAGCTTAGAATATAGATTAAGTTGTTGCTCATGCATGTTTCCTTTATCATAGAGGGTAAATTAGTTATTGCAGTTCCGTAGAGTAAATTCCATCAAAAATCCTGTGATAGTGAACCCTATCTCGTCTCCCTCATGGGATCATGCTTAGAAAACCCCACTATCACAACCCAAAAATATAGTGTGATTTCATGTTCATTGCATAGATCAAGTTTTAGCATTGGTTAGATAGTTGTTTATGATTGCTTGGAAAGATTTACATTTTTTATTTTTATTTGTATGATTGTTGTAGCTTAGAAGGTAGTTCATTTCATAGATCAAGTTCTTAGCATTAGTTAGATAAGATTTTCAAATTCAATTCATCTTTTCCACATTGACTTGTAATAATTTGCAAATGAAAAGAGAAATTGGTGCATGTGTTATTGAAATGTTCTTGGATCTGCAGGAAAGGAGCCCTTTCACCATCCCCATTAAGTTCCACCTTCTTTTTATGCTTGCCAGCCCATGTTCTAGATCTCTATTTTTCCTGTCATTGTGAGAAACCATCTTAGCCCAAACCCAACCTTCTTGAAGTATTGGGTTTGGCTAAGGGTGTTCATCACCTTCCCCACATTTCCCACAACCTTCATACAACTTTCCAACACTTCATCTCACCATCCTTACCCTCCAAAACCTCTCAGCCAACTTCCTGTATCATTTTAGGACATCATGTAGCAGTACATGAATCTTGTAACAACATCATGTAGCATACCTATAGTATCCTGTTTTGACCCTGTTTTGACCTGCAATGATAGCCTAGCTTAGTTTAGGAGTAGTTTGACCCCTTAGCTTGGATTCCATGACCAAAAGTGCACCTAGACCAGTCCCTTCACTCCTCTTCCTTTCCTGCAAGATCATATAGCATTAGTTCTTTCATTTATGAATTTAGCAAGTAGAACTTATTTACTCTACAAGTGTGAATTATATAGTCAAAACATGCATTCTTGAATTACAAAATGGTAGAATAATCTTCTGTTTTCAAGCAACCCTGATAGCTAGATGATTGAGTGCAAGTTAACATAGTTTCCTTTCCGCAAATTAGCATAAGATTTGTGTCCTTTCCTAAGCATTTATAAGTTGAAAACTTTCATTTTATGAGTTGAAAAGCATTTACTTTCTATGCCCTAGGACTAGCCCTTACATTTTTCTTTCAGTAGTTAGACTCCTTTCAGTTTAGTAGAGGAATGGTCTAGAACCCTAATGATCAAGTGACCTAGTTGTGGATTGCATGAGTAGGATGATGCATCTACTATGTATATAGAATTGTCACCTATATGTTCGTATGAAACCCTGGGTTGATAAAGTAAAGTTGGTAGCCTTGGGAGTTGCAGTATTCTTGTTGAAATACTGAGGCTCATCACGTTTTGGCATTGTTGCCGAGGAGGTGTCTAGGTAGATGTAATTTCTTCTTTTATTTCTATTTTTCATTCAGTAGATAGATGCCATTCTTGCTTTCCCTTCTATTTTGCATTTGGTTTTGAAAAGAAACAACTAAAAAGAAAAATTTTCTTTCATGCATCGTAGGAGTAGAGAACCTTTAGGGAAATTATTTCCAAATACCCCCACATCATCTAACAATCAACCTTCACTTTTCTTCGGTGTCTGTTAACTTCCCTCTCTGACTGCAGGGGAGTTAGAGGACCCCTTAGGTGAACAACCTAAGATATTTTAAGAGCCTATTGAGGAGGAATAAGAAGAAACCATTCCACATACCTAAACCATGGTTGAAAACAAAAATGAGGGTGCTTTTCCCATCAGAGGGACTAATAGCGATTCTAGGATGAAAAATATAAGCCCTTCTTCCCTTCCTCACTTCCATGGCTTAACCTCAGAGGACCCTGATACATTTTTGTTTGAGTTTTTTGTTTTCTGTAGAACTTATGATTATACCTATGATGACCAGAAGTTGAATTTGTTCGCATCCACCCTTAAGGATGCAACCTTGCGCTAATTCATGGGTCTACCTAGGGATAACATCACTACCTGGGCTCAAGTGCAACAATCCTTTAACAAAAAGTACATGGACTATTGTAGGTCCAAATAAACTAATGAGGAAATCTTTAGAATGACTCGTGGACCAGATGAATCCCTGGAAGACTATGAGGAAATTTTTCAACTCAGTTGTAAAAGGGCTAGATGCCCCCTTAATCTTGAATCACTCAAGTTAGTCCTTCTTAGAGGAATCAGGGAGGACATACTGGAAACCCTAAACATGTTGCCTAGAGGAGACATTTATGAGCTACCCTATGGCAACATCAAGACAATATTCAAAAACCATTCTAGGGTTGTTAGGAGGAAGGGTAGGTCTAGTCAAGCTTTGGCCAGTTCCTCTTCCTCCACCACATCTATCAAGAATGAAATTGGAAAAATGTTGGAGGACTTTAAAAGTGAAATGATGGATACCTTTGCTCTACAAATGGAGACCACGTAGATCAAAAGAATACAAGAGGAAGCAGAGAGAGCCTTAGCTATATTTTTCCCTAAATGCACTAGAAGGCACCCTATGAATGAATGTCCATTAAATGTTATAAAGGTCTTCTCAGTCTGTGAGGAAAACCATTCCAGGGTTGAGTGTCCTTCTTTCCCTGGATTGAAATTTATATACCAATGGGTCGAAGGTAGGGGTGAAAAACTATGTTATGTTAATCAAAGGAGGCCTTAGGGACCTTAGCCATACTAACAAGGTATGCAAGGTGCATCCTATTCCTATTACCATCCCAACCATAATGCACCCTTTCCCCCTTGGTATTATTCTATCCATCCTTAATGGACCACACCTTCTCATTGGGCTTATGCACCTTAGTATCCTCCCCAAACTTCCAATCAAAGATTTCAGACATATGCTTCTACACATCCTCAGTGGAATAACCCATCACAAGGTTGGAGGTGTAAATTCAACCATCCTCCTACTTTATTTCCTCCACCTCCATCTCAAACACAACTTATTCATCCTTCTCCACCTAGGCAACCTCAGATGCCTCCTCAACCAAATCTGAACCTGAACAACAAGTAGGAACAACAAGTCTACAATGGAGAGACATCTTACCCTGCCTATGCTAAGGAGATTCAAGAAAGCAACCTTAGGTCTAGAAGAGTGCTCCCAGATAACCGACCCCCATCTCCACCTGAGGAGATTGAAGAGGAAAAGGAAGAGAATGTCCCTCAAGAAAATCCACCTCCTTTTCCTGAAATATTGATCCATCCTAACTAGCACAACCCAAAAGAGACTGAACTTATGGGAGAATTGAAAAAATTGTGTGTTAAAATCTCATTCCTCCAATCTATCAAGGATGTTCCCATCTACAAAATGCATATAAAACAGAAATTATTCAAACATCATAGGAGAAGAAAGAAAGACACCCATATCATCAATGTCATTGTTCAATTGTGTGATCTAATGCCAGGGAGAGTGATTTTCCCAAAGTATCTAGACCCTGGAAGTCTTAAGGTAGATGTACACATTGATGGAATCATTGTCCCTCACACCTTGATTGATCTTAGGGTTGCCATCAATGTGATGACTAAGGAACCATGCTCAAACTAAACCTCCAAGGATCTTTGATAAAGACCACCACAGTGTTGCAACTTACAGATAGGTCCACAATGGCTCTTGAGGGAATTGTCGAGGATGTAATGGTCTTTATTGATTCCCGGGAGTATCTTGCTAACTTCCTAGTTCTCTAGCCCAAGGCCGAATTCAATGGCTATCCTCTCATCCTTCGAAGACCATGGCTAGCCAATGATGATGCTTAGATAAGTTACAGAGCTAGGAACATGACCATTAAGAATGGGCATTTTTCTAAACAGTTGGTATTGTACCATCCTGCTCAACCATCCTTGGAGCATGACTTACGCCTATGGTTGGAAGAGGAGGAGGAACTTGAAGTGTACCATACCACATCCCATACAATCTATACCCTTGATATTATTATAGGAGGGAGGCAACCTGATGAGGATGACCTCATTGACCAAATCCTCCAAAACCAGCTCCCCAACACCATGCCTCTTGATCAAGGAAAATTTTAAGGATGTGTTGTAGCAGCTACAACCACCCTCCAAAATTTTGGCTTAGCTTTGTTTTGGAGCCTCACTACCAACCTTTCATAGCAGCATGTCTTGCTTCGTCAAGTACACAAGCTTCAATGATTTCTTGCAGAATGACAGCTTGTCCATCAAAGCTTGTTGCATTCCCCTCATAGCTTGTTCCTTCGGACTTAGTCCAGTTCTATGCTGAGCAGCTCCCTCAAGAAATTGCGCAATTCTGGAGGAAAACCAACCTTCCCTCTAGAAATTGTGCAATTCTTTTTGGCAGCCTGTCGGGCTCCAGAATTGTGCAATTCTGCGAGTCAAGCTTCATCCAAAAAATTGCGCAATTCCTCCCAGCAGGGCTACTCATCCTAGGAATTGCGCAATCTTAGGCAGCAGTCAGCTGCTCTACCCAAAAATTACTCAAATCTCCTAGGTAGCTAGCCCATCTCACTTCTGGAAATGCACATTTTCTCCCAGCAGTTTAGCAGCCTCTCACATGTGCAGTTGAGTTGATTGGTTCTCTCTAGGACTGAGCAAAATTGAATTGCATGCATGGGCTACTTCTCCCAATGCAACATGCAAAGGCATCCCTTGTTCAGGGTTCTATCTTTAGCAGTGGGAGGTTACATGCAAAGACTATTTCATAAATCAGCCACCAAGTGTCACTTTTTCTATACTTGTGGCATGTGTGTCACAACCTTGATTTTATCAAAACTCATCAACCGGA